>JAEMWC010001424.1:127500-166459 GCA_016490735.1 Pachyseris speciosa
CGCTGTATGAAAAAAGAGGACTGGGAACTCTGTTACTAAAAACAGCCTCCCAAACCTCGTCCCCCTCTCTTTGCCGTCTTCTGAGGGATGAGTCCCAAAAAGCACCAGAATCTGTGAAAGGACCCCGACGTCACCTCGGGAGTTCATTGACGTGCATATTGTGCAGCCATTGGTCATGTACAGAGAATTTTGTGTTTCAATTGTGCTTGTAGGTAGAAGAAGCTGTTCTGAAACTGAGCACACATGTAGTAATGGACATTGTATTCCAAAGAGATGGCTGTGCGACCGTGACAAGGATTGTGATGATGGTAGCGATCAGAATGGATGTGGTAAGGTGTTTGAATTAGAAGCACGATAGGCATATCGATATCAGAGGTGAATGAGTCGTGTAAAGTCTGCCGACAGTACATTTGAAAAAGACTATTAAAGTGGATTCAAATCCTGTCCGAAGCGGAAGCTTTTTGGCCTAGCTCTCTTTTGATGCCGTATAGATCCGTTTTTACTCGGGAACCGAGTTAAAAATTATGTTAGATTTCGGTCTTTTTTTTTCTTTTTTTCCTGTGCAACAAAATGCACAACACAAAGCAAGTGACGGTGTTTTGATTGGCCAATTCACAATAGAAGGCACGTGGTTAAAACCAACATTAAGTCCAAAGTACAAAGCTTAACATCATCAAGGGCATTCAGCTACGTGAGTCAGAAATATTCAGGTAGTGTAGACCTAAAAACATGTCCTGCACATATCTTTAAGTTGTGAAGAGTTTAATCCAGTAGAGTCTGTCCTTGTAAAACGTTTTGCCGAACATTGGAAAAGGTTCGATGCCTCGCATGCGCTTATCGGTCGATCGATCAAAAGTTTGATATATCACACAATGCCGTGACAGTTCTATATTTAGAAATTGGTTAACAATATTATCAAAGATCTATTTGCGTTTGGTAATCAATCTCGATGGCAACTCAAAACAGTTTTACGCGCTTTGCTCGTACGTAAACAAAAAGACGTTGTGCGAACCCAAACGGATAGTTTTTCAGAATCGGAAAGCGTGCATTCGACTTCGACTTCTGCTTCACAAGGTTCCCGAGTAAACGCTCATAGAGTGTCTTGTTTCCAATGATATTTGTGCTTTATGAATTCGAATTCATTCAACGATAAAGGTTTTCTTTATTTCGCGATTTGTGGAAGCTCAAGACAAAAGCTTTAATAATGAGAAAATTATTCTGACCCTGAATACGATGCTCACTTGCTAAGTTTCGATAAAGCAATCCTCAACTAACAACACTTTTAGTTTATTGTTTCAATTTAAAATGTAATTTTCTTACCATTTCTTTAAATATAGCGTAACGACATTTGTGTTTGTACATTTCAATTTTTAAAAGTGCTAGTTAAAAGAACAGTTGTAAATTATTGCTCATACTGTTTACCTTGGGAAGCCTTACAAAAACTATCATAATAAGAAAGCTACAGACGAGAAGCTGTATTTAAAACCCCTTTAAGTGCTGAAATTATTTTTCGTAAGTTTCTTGAATAATTTATTCCAGAAGATCTCACTCTTTAAAGGTTGTCTGCGTTGACTAGTGCCCAAAGAGTGGCTTCAGCTTACAAGATCACATTAATTTGTGAGGTATCCATGTCACTCCAGTCACATCCCGCAAGCTTTATATTTAAATGCAATGTTGAGAACGGTAGCTGGACGGTCAAACATGCTCGTCCAACGCGATGTTGGAAGAAAATGTTTGATCGTTTTTTGATGGTTTAAATTTTGTTCTCAAACAAACATACGCTTCGTGTATTGTTTCCTTGCAATGTTTCAATGTCTTGAGGTTTTTGAACCGCGGTCAATTACTGTTGACTACTCTAAAAAAAAAATTGGCGTAAGGAAACCCATGCGAAGTTGTTGTACTTGTTGTTGTTTTTTTTTTTTTTTCTCTTTTTCTTCTTCTTTTACAAGTGTTATTATTATTGTTATATATGTATAGCAATTTTGTAATTTTAAAGAGATAGGGGTCTATGGATATACACTGCAAACAAATAGACTCGAACACACACGCAATGCGTCCGATGTAAGGACATACTTCTCTCTCCATTTTTTTTCTTTTGTTTAGCGCTAAATGCTGTATTTTTGCAGGCCCCAGTTTAGGTTACCCTAATTGTAGCCTTTTGTTTGTTTCAAATTTGCAAAATATTAAATCTCGACACGTTTTATTTCTTTTCCACGATAAAAAAATGTGATTCTAGCTTTTGAGTTCTTGACGCTTAAAGCTAAAATTAGAGGTGTTTCTAATAGGTTATATACCTACTTCTATTAAAAAAAAACTCGCCACGCCCCTGTATGCTGTTGCTATGGTAACCCATTATGCCAAAAACGTTTTCATAAGCTGTTCACCAATGATGGGCATTTCAGTCTTTGATACCACTACAAAGGTAACAACTTACAAAGATTGGTAGTAATAATCCATCTTATTATATGACTGGCTCTTTCAGCGGTCAAGATGAATCAATTCTCCTGCTGTGAGTGGCTACCCGCGAGGTCAAGATGGAGCCATCTTGACCGCTCGGGATAGCCCGTTCGTCCCGCGTTTTACTGTCTTTTGATAGCGTCCTTTGAGTCATATAATAAATCCTTTATTGACCACGCTTGTTAGGTCAAGATGGTGGGATTTTGGCCTCGTTCTTTTTTTTGCGTGTTTATGGACCTCGACTTCGTCTCGGTCCATAAACAGGCAAAAACAGAATTTGGCCTCTATCCCGCCATCTTGACCTCACGCTTGGCCAATAACCCATATAAATTAAACATATTCAAACTCGCCCAACATGCATATGTTGAGACTAGCAATACTGAATGATGTTGGCCTCTAACGTTTGTTAATGCTGTTGTTGTTGTTGTTTGTCTAAATTTTGTTCTAATTTTCTCTGAACATATACCAGGTAACAAGACATGCAGACCAAACGAGTTTACCTGTGCTAACGGCAAGTGTATCTCGCAAACATGGGTGTGTGATCATGATAATGACTGTATTGACGGATCAGATGAGCAGCACTGTCGTGAGTATGCTGTCCTGTAATTATTCCATACGTTTTTTAGAGGTTCTCAAAAACAAAACATTTTTTCATTTTTACAAACATGTCTCCACAGACTTCCCCACCCCCCCCCCCCCAACCCCTCATTATAACGGTTAATAACAATCGGGCTTGAGTTTATAACATACAATGTACGTCATAATGCTTGGCAATGTAAAGGTTAATGTTTGAAATTTTAAAGTAAGTTGTCAGTTTAAGTTAAACTTAAAGAGTCTATGCATACCAAATATTAATAGTTTAAGCCTAATTTTTATCAACATCTTAATCACGCAAGTCTTTCGCTTTAGTTGTAACAAACACCATGACTTGTAACTTTGTTGTTACAACAACAATAACAACAACAATGAACTATACAATAATACAATATACTTACAGTTACTACTAACAATACTTTACACTACTTACAAAGTGTTACATACACCGGTAAATCTTGCAATATTCAAAAAAAAAAAAAAGAAAAGAAAATGCCCTCTGGAAAGGGAAAAAAGAAAGAAGGAAGGAAGGAAAGTAAAAACAAGTTAATATATAGATTTAGCCAAGCCTAAGAGCGGTGCTCCCGGGTCATTTATAATTTGCGGGATGACACACATGCCACGTCTTAACCCTGACTATTGCCCACTGGACTTTTATTCTCACTACAGTCACCAGATAGTCTTGTGATCATTGCTCAACTTTCTCTTGTTATTAAAGTGACCGGATAGTCTCGTGATTATTTCTCAATCGTTTGAAGGATTGTTTGGACCCTACTCATTGCCTTTCCTAGCTAATTTAATACCCTAATTAAATTATAATTATAGCTCAAGATTAAGTCGAATGAGTGGATAGGAGTTATAAACATTTTGATTTGCGGGCAAATAAATTATTTTTCATTTGCCGAAAGTAATGAAATAAAGAAACCAAACAAAACAATTTAAAAATAATGGTCTGATTATGAAATTTATTTTTTTAAAGATATGCAAAAATTGCAATGTAGAGCAAAAAGCAGCCTTAACCGTTTACAACTGTGTTTCAGTTTTATCGATTTAGACATCGGTAATTTTCAACCTCATGCGCAGTGTAAAAAGACAACTTAAAGGGTCAAAAAATCAACACTCCTGTGGTCACCGATAGTTAGAATAATAGAATTTCTAATTTCAAAATGGAACACATTTGTTTCCAACGCGGGACTACGCGTCACTTTGAAGCCGATATAATTCATTGACCGAACTGAGCACACACTTCGCTAAAGTTGCTTCGAATACAACTAATCGGTCAATTAAAGATAAAGCACCGTAAAAATTTACATTCAAACCTGAAATTTTTGGCATGGTGGATTCCAAGAAGCGCTCAAACATTTCGGAGAAAGACTATAATTCTTGAGGTGATTTTAAGTGATCCACGAAGGCACATCATTGTCCGCCGATGATTTTAGACATTGTGGAGAAGTTAAACAAGTAACAAACATATCTCGTGGGAAGTTAGAAAATTTGCCAAGGAATTTTGACGTAAGATATCTGTAGAAAAGACAAATAGAAATACGAACCTGATAGTTTTGTCGGTTAGCAATCAGGCTCGGAACACAGAGCTGCATAATAGCGTCATTTCACACAAAACCGTTGCTTCGCTAAGCAGTCGACAGAAAACCCCGAAGTGCCTTGATAGTTTTACTGTTACTTCCCATGTCCACCGGGAAGCTTCTGCAATTAAAGATTCTAAGCGGTAAAATATCATCCAGTTATAACGAAAACAGTGCTTGCGAAAACACACGGGCTTATCCCTCGCAGACCCGTCCACGATAAAATTATCAAAGCCAACAAACACATTTCGCTGTTTTTTTTTGTTTTTGTTTTTGTTTTTGTTTTGTTTTTTTCAGTAACATCCAAACGATGATTCTTATCTGTTCAAACAAAAAATCTCGAGAATTACTCAAGTTAGAAGGCGAAACTTCGTTTTTTACAGTCTTTGGACCAAGTTCTCCAACTTTTTCAAATGAAACGTGAAGCGCGCTGGTTTTTAAAATTTTAGTCACTGAGGACGACAGAATCCGACCGTCGGAAACCTTTTCGTAAAACTGCAAAAATGCTGTTTCGTTTATAAGATTTCTGTTTTGTTTTTTTCGTCTTATCCAGAAGTGCTTTTGATACGAAGTGTCCAAATTTACTTCACCCTCCTAATTTGGACTGCTGACACTTTCACTTTCACTTCGAGCCAAGAAAAATACTACCCTAAAATGCAAAATTGGATGCCCACCCCTCCCGAAGACCTCACCTGTTAGCGATGTGAACAAACACCTGAGACCCATTTCGTTGACTCCAATTCTCTCCAAAGTTGGGGAAGAGTCTGTCGTTGACGGCTACATCAAGCCTGCCGTCCTTGCGAAGATTGACCAGAACCAATATGGGACTGTTCCGAACTCCAGCACAGTACATGCCCTAATCAGCATGCTCCACAACTGGTATAAGGATACTGACGGCAACGGTTCTACAGTGCGCGTGGTGCTCTTTGACTTTAGGAAAGCATTCGATCTCATCGACCACGCCATTCTTATGGCTAAGCTTACGGATTATGAGCTTCCACCTTGGGTGCTGGACTGGATTGCAGATTTTCTTACTGACAGGAAGCAACGAGTGAAACTCGCCCACGATTGCTACTCGGATTGGGGAATTGTCAGGGCAGGTGTTCCGCAGGGGACCAAATTGGGGCCCTGGCTCTTCCTGGTCATGATAAATGACATCAATGTCAATGGCGTCAACCTTTGGAAGTACGTCGATGACACATCGATGGCCGAGACAGTCCACAAGGGCCAACCAAGTGGAATCCAAGTTGCTGTAGACGACCTAGTTAGGCAAGCCGAAATAGATAAGTTCCAATTAAATGAGACCAAGTGTAAAGAGTTGCAGATAAGTTTCCCAAGGTCTGTAGATCCTTTCGAAGCAGTTACTATTAACAACAAACCAATAGAGGTTGTAACTAGCGCAAAACCTCTTGGTCTCACAATTTCAAACAATCTAAAGTGGAACGCTCACATAGAGAATGTTATCAAAAAAGGAGCCTCTAGGCTATATCTATTAAGGCAGCTTAACCCTTTTCCATCCAACGTCACACATATGTGATGATAAATACTGCTTCCTTTTTATGGTTTATTTCTTGTTTAAAGTTTGTCAGAACGTTATAATAATTGTGTGAATAGGACCAACTGTGTTTTAGCAATCATTAAAGCTAAAAATAACGACTACAATACCAGAATTCCGCTGCATATCACCGATCGTTTAACAGCAAAGCCCAAAATGCTTGTTTTTTGGCCAGAGAATAACACCAAAATTTACACATTTTTGTGGCCAACTTTTTAATAAGAAAAACTGCCCAAATATCAAGATTCTACATTTACAGCAAACCTCAAGCTCTCTCCTTATTATCAGCTATGAAACGTTTCTCTCACATTTGGTGCCTGCCACGTTTCAGCCCGTTTCTGAGATCCAATCTTGTGTGTCTTAACTGGACTCGTTCACGGCCGAAAAGAATTCTGGGAACTGTAACCACGCCGCGAGCATAGAACTCTCCTTCAGTTCATTACATAGTTTTTCGATAAGTGCTGAGCCACCCGGTGCTACCAGCAAAATGTTGCATCGATGAGTATTTTTAGCGGTCAGAACTAGCCCACATTGCCTCGTTAGCTCCCCGAATCCACTTGCAGAAAGACAAGAGAGACAGGTTCCATATCGAGCCACCATCATCACAACAGAGCGTGTTTGGCATCTCCATCAACATAAAACCGCCTCTCACCTCTGGTTTCTTTCAAAGGCTTGCCTTTACCCACATTCTAGCTCAATGATGCCAGCATGGGGGCTTCTGCAGAGGAAAATGGCTCAGAAAAGCACTCTAAAACTGACAATTGCACCACAGTCAAGCGATTCCACTGACTCGACAAACAACAGCCACTCGGGTGCATCACGTGACTCTAAAGCCTGGGTCCCCCAGTATTTCAAGACAGCAGATATTTTCATAATAACTCAGTATATATGAAGAAGTTAAGAGCCCCAGACCATTTATTGCCCAAAATCTGGTGAAATAAATAGCACCCACTTGGATCAAAAAGGGTTAAGGGAAACAATGGATGTCACGTGACCAAGTATTTGACACCTTCAGGGAACAGAAATAGTAATCCTTGACTGAGTTATATGGTTGGGTTGGGATTACATACATAACGTCAGCTGCTTTGCCCTCTGGGTCAGTTCCTTGGCTTAGGGCTAGGTTTGGGTTCGGGATGATCTTTGGGCCTCCACAAGTCACGTGACATGCATTCTCACCACACTGCAACACCGTCGGGCAACTGGCCGCAGGGCGTTGTCCTTATTGAACCCCAAACATTTCGCACTAACATAGTAATTTCAAAAATTTACCACCCCTCTACTTTCATTTTGCAAGTTTAAAACTATATTAAGCTCGCCAAAGCCTTTAGCAATCAACCCCCCTCTCTAAATCCTTATTCTTTACTTGGTTTTGTACAAAACGTTCTGGTGTTACTACTAGCATGGATTCTTACCAGTTTAGATATTTTGCAACATCGAAATGCCAAAATAATAGCAAATGGTAATGTTGATTAACCCTTTTCCATCCAACGTCACACATATGTGATGATAAATACTGCTTCCTTTTTATGGTTTATTTCTTGTTTAAAGTTTGTCAGAACGTTATAATAATTGTGTGAATAGGACCAACTGTGTTTTAGCAATCATTAAAGCTAAAAATAACGACTACAATACCAGAATTCCGCTGCATATCACCGATCGTTTAACAGCAAAGCCCAAAATGCTTGTTTTTTGGCCAGAGAATAACACCAAAATTTACACATTTTTGTGGCCAACTTTTTAATAAGAAAAACTGCCCAAATATCAAGATTCTACATTTACAGCAAACCTCAAGCTCTCTCCTTATTATCAGCTATGAAACGTTTCTCTCACATTTGGTGCCTGCCACGTTTCAGCCCGTTTCTGAGATCCAATCTTGTGTGTCTTAACTGGACTCGTTCACGGCCGAAAAGAATTCTGGGAACTGTAACCACGCCGCGAGCATAGAACTCTCCTTCAGTTCATTACATAGTTTTTCGATAAGTGCTGAGCCACCCGGTGCTACCAGCAAAATGTTGCATCGATGAGTATTTTTAGCGGTCAGAACTAGCCCACATTGCCTCGTTAGCTCCCCGAATCCACTTGCAGAAAGACAAGAGAGACAGGTTCCATATCGAGCCACCATCATCACAACAGAGCGTGTTTGGCATCTCCATCAACATAAAACCGCCTCTCACCTCTGGTTTCTTTCAAAGGCTTGCCTTTACCCACATTCTAGCTTAATGATGCCAGCATGGGGGCTTCTGCAGAGGAAAATGGCTCAGAAAAGCACTCTAAAACTGACAATTGCACCACAGTCAAGCGATTCCACTGACTCGACAAACAACAGCCACTCGGGTGCATCACGTGACTCTAAAGCCTGGGTCCCCAGTATTTCAAGACAGCAGATATTTTCATAATAACTCAGTATATATGAAGAAGTTAAGAGCCCCAGACCATTTATTGCCCAAAATCTGGTGAAATAAATAGCACCCACTTGGATCAAAAAGGGTTAAGGGAAACAATGGATGTCACGTGACCAAGTATTTGACACCTTCAGGGAACAGAAATAGTAATCCTTGACTGAGTTATATGGTTGGGTTGGGATTACATACATAACGTCAGCTGCTTTGCCCTCTGGGTCAGTTCCTTGGCTTAGGGCTAGGTTTGGGTTCGGGATGATCTTTGGGCCTCCACAAGTCACGTGACATGCATTCTCACCACACTGCAACACCGTCGGGCAACTGGCCGCAGGGCGTTGTCCTTATTGAACCCCAAACATTTCGCACTAACATAGTAATTTCAAAAATTTACCACCCCTCTACTTTCATTTTGCAAGTTTAAAACTATATTAAGCTCGCCAAAGCCTTTAGCAATCAACCCCCCTCTCTAAATCCTTATTCTTTACTTGGTTTTGTACAAAACGTTCTGGTGTTACTACTAGCATGGATTCTTACCAGTTTAGATATTTTGCAACATCGAAATGCCAAAATAATAGCAAATGGTAATGTTGATTAACCCTTTTCCATCCAACGTCACACATATGTGATGATAAATACTGCTTCCTTTTTATGGTTTATTTCTTGTTTAAAGTTTGTCAGAACGTTATAATAATTGTGTGAATAGGACCAACTGTGTTTTAGCAATCATTAAAGCTAAAAATAACGACTACAATACCAGAATTCCGCTGCATATCACCGATCGTTTAACAGCAAAGCCCAAAATGCTTGTTTTTTGGCCAGAGAATAACACCAAAATTTACACATTTTTGTGGCCAACTTTTTAATAAGAAAAACTGCCCAAATATCAAGATTCTACATTTACAGCAAACCTCAAGCTCTCTCCTTATTATCAGCTATGAAACGTTTCTCTCACATTTGGTGCCTGCCACGTTTCAGCCCGTTTCTGAGATCCAATCTTGTGTGTCTTAACTGGACTCGTTCACGGCCGAAAAGAATTCTGGGAACTGTAACCACGCCGCGAGCATAGAACTCTCCTTCAGTTCATTACATAGTTTTTCGATAAGTGCTGAGCCACCCGGTGCTACCAGCAAAATGTTGCATCGATGAGTATTTTTAGCGGTCAGAACTAGCCCACATTGCCTCGTTAGCTCCCCGAATCCACTTGCAGAAAGACAAGAGAGACAGGTTCCATATCGAGCCACAATCATCACAACAGAGCGTGTTTGGCATCTCCATCAACATAAAACCGCCTCTCACCTCTGGTTTCTTTCAAAGGCTTGCCTTTACCCACATTCTAGCTTAATGATGCCAGCATGGGGGCTTCTGCAGAGGAAAATGGCTCAGAAAAGCACTCTAAAACTGACAATTGCACCACAGTCAAGCGATTCCACTGACTCGACAAACAACAGCCACTCGGGTGCATCACGTGACTCTAAAGCCTGGGTCCCCAGTATTTCAAGACAGCAGATATTTTCATAATAACTCAGTATATATGAAGAAGTTAAGAGCCC
This sequence comes from Pachyseris speciosa, assembly GCA_016490735.1. Taxonomy (NCBI): domain Eukaryota; kingdom Metazoa; phylum Cnidaria; class Anthozoa; order Scleractinia; family Pachyseridae; genus Pachyseris; species Pachyseris speciosa. Next base: position 137,639 of record JAEMWC010001424.1, read on the forward strand.
CAGACCATTTATTGCCCAAAATCTGGTGAAATAAATAGCACCCACTTGGATCAAAAAGGGTTAAGGGAAACAATGGATGTCACGTGACCAAGTATTTGACACCTTCAGGGAACAGAAATAGTAATCCTTGACTGAGTTATATGGTTGGGTTGGGATTACATACATAACGTCAGCTGCTTTGCCCTCTGGGTCAGTTCCTTGGCTTAGGGCTAGGTTTGGGTTCGGGATGATCTTTGGGCCTCCACAAGTCACGTGACATGCATTCTCACCACACTGCAACACCGTCGGGCAACTGGCCGCAGGGCGTTGTCCTTATTGAACCCCAAACATTTCGCACTAACATAGTAATTTCAAAAATTTACCACCCCTCTACTTTCATTTTGCAAGTTTAAAACTATATTAAGCTCGCCAAAGCCTTTAGCAATCAACCCCCCTCTCTAAATCCTTATTCTTTACTTGGTTTTGTACAAAACGTTCTGGTGTTACTACTAGCATGGATTCTTACCAGTTTAGATATTTTGCAACATCGAAATGCCAAAATAATAGCAAATGGTAATGTTGATTAACCCTTTTCCATCCAACGTCACACATATGTGATGATAAATACTGCTTCCTTTTTATGGTTTATTTCTTGTTTAAAGTTTGTCAGAACGTTATAATAATTGTGTGAATAGGACCAACTGTGTTTTAGCAATCATTAAAGCTAAAAATAACGACTACAATACCAGAATTCCGCTGCATATCACCGATCGTTTAACAGCAAAGCCCAAAATGCTTGTTTTTTGGCCAGAGAATAACACCAAAATTTACACATTTTTGTGGCCAACTTTTTAATAAGAAAAACTGCCCAAATATCAAGATTCTACATTTACAGCAAACCTCAAGCTCTCTCCTTATTATCAGCTATGAAACGTTTCTCTCACATTTGGTGCCTGCCACGTTTCAGCCCGTTTCTGAGATCCAATCTTGTGTGTCTTAACTGGACTCGTTCACGGCCGAAAAGAATTCTGGGAACTGTAACCACGCCGCGAGCATAGAACTCTCCTTCAGTTCATTACATAGTTTTTCGATAAGTGCTGAGCCACCCGGTGCTACCAGCAAAATGTTGCATCGATGAGTATTTTTAGCGGTCAGAACTAGCCCACATTGCCTCGTTAGCTCCCCGAATCCACTTGCAGAAAGACAAGAGAGACAGGTTCCATATCGAGCCACAATCATCACAACAGAGCGTGTTTGGCATCTCCATCAACATAAAACCGCCTCTCACCTCTGGTTTCTTTCAAAGGCTTGCCTTTACCCACATTCTAGCTTAATGATGCCAGCATGGGGGCTTCTGCAGAGGAAAATGGCTCAGAAAAGCACTCTAAAACTGACAATTGCACCACAGTCAAGCGATTCCACTGACTCGACAAACAACAGCCACTCGGGTGCATCACGTGACTCTAAAGCCTGGGTCCCCAGTATTTCAAGACAGCAGATATTTTCATAATAACTCCATATATGAAGAAGTTAAGAGCCCCAGACCATTTATTGCCCAAAATCTGGTGAAATAAATAGCACCCACTTGGATCGAAAAGGGTTAAGCGTGCAAAAGGAGATCCTGCGCAGCTACTTTGTTTCTATACTACGTGTATCTGGCCCATGTCTGAATATGCTTGCCTAGTTTTCCACAGTGGTCTGCCTGAGTATCTCTCTGAAGAGCTAGAGAAAATTCAGCGCCGTGCACTTAGAATTATTTTCCCAGATTTAGGCTATCAAGAGGCTCTCAAAGAGTGCAACATTGCCACCCTCCGTCAACGGCGCCAATGGCTGACAGAGCGCCTATTCAATGAGATTAAGGACAACAGCCTCCACAAATTACATGGCCTTTTGCCGCCACGTAATCTTAGTACTGTAGCCTTAAGGAGTAAGCGCGCTTTTAACGTACCTCTTTGTAGAACAAATAGACTAATGAATAGTTTTATCATGCATTACGCGGCTATTTTCTAATGGTTTTATCGTAAATTCGCGGCTATTTTTTTAATTTCATGACGTAGTATCTTTGTTCTTTTGTTTTATTTATATACTGTTATTTATTTATAATAGTTTTTCTTATTTTTATTTTTTATTTATTTATTTTTAATTTATTTTTTTTTTTTTACCCTTTCTCGTATTTTAGTATTCAACGTATTGTACAGTCCGTAATCCAGCCCTTGGGCTGCAATGGATTTTTTAATAAAGCTATCTACTATCTAGCTATCTATCCATTGAGTGAGGGTCTTAAGGGGTAGTGTCTTTTACGGCTAACGGTTAATATTTTGGCTTTTTTACGGCTAACGGTTAATTTTTTTCCGTTACGGTTAACGGATCTGTTAAAAATTAATTACCATAATGGTAATTAATTTTTAACAGACACCGTTCGGCGCTCGACAGACAATTTCAACACTTACGGTTTGCTGAATAGTGAGAGTATCGGCTTTACTCGCTATAAAGACCCGTAATATCAGAAAATTCAAGACACGTAAAGTCTTCTCACGAGACCTTAGACTTTTATTTTTATGACCAGAATATTTTTTACGGTTAATATTTTTTACGGCTAACGGTTAATTTTTTTCAAATTTTACGCTAATGGCTAGATTTTTGGACGTTTTACGGCTAACGGCCAACCCCATTGAGACCCTCTTGAATGGAGTGTTAGTAAAAAATAAAAATAAAAAAAAAGATAACAATTAATGTGAACTTCCCAAACGATTGTTCAAAAGACAGCCCTTTATGCTGAAACCTTGAGTCAAATTGATGGGACAGTTTTTTTTTTCTGTGTGATTCAAATGAGCACCTTAACAGAGTGCTGCTCATTTGTCATTAGCATGGCAGTATTCTTGGAGCTTTGGACAGCTTCAAGATTTTCTGACCTGAATCACATCTTATACCCCTTTCAACCGCGCCCTTTCATTAGATTTTTTCCTCAATTTTCATTTTTATTTTAACAGCGAACAAGACTTGCAAACCTACAGAGTTTGCGTGCAGTAATAACGGAAGATGCATTAAAAGGACCTGGAAGTGTGATGGTGACAATGACTGCGGAGATAACTCGGACGAGATTGGTTGCGCTACAAGCAGCTCGAAGTGTAAAAGTTCAGAATTCCAGTGTCGGGAAACATTTCAGTGTGTCCATAATAGCTGGGTTTGTGATGGTGAAAATGATTGCAATGATGGCACAGATGAGAAAGGATGCAGTAAGTAGTATTTTGCTCTTCTATCAAATTATGTATGTATTATGTTTTGTTATTATGGCAGTGGAGTTGAAAATGGGATCTTGCCCTCCTCTCTGACTTCTTACATTGAGTTTGTGTCTTGGCATAGATGTAGTTCTTCATTTACCTCCTTGCCCTTGCTTGTACAAATAGCAGCGGACAGCTCCCTACTAGAAAAAATTTTACAAATGCCTTTTTCTTTAGTTACTGTTACCTCCTCATTTCTTATGTTATATACGTGAGCCTTAAGCCACAATTGAACTAAGCTAAAACCCGAAATTCAAACTGACTGAAACGAAACAACCGGAACAGAACTACCAGAAAAATAGAAACGGAACACTGGAACGTCAGAAACTGCAGAAAGAAGTCCAGGAGGAAAAGTACACTTGAAGCCTTCCCCTCATCTTATGTTATCCAAATACGTGAGCCTTAGGCCACAATGGTCGTATATAAAAATTAGCCGGCTTAACATCCAAATTTCTCTAAATTCGCTCTGCATTGACATAAGTACTGGTTATCATGTCAGAAATGAAGTTCTGCGCTTATTCTGTGATTTGAAGGCCTGAATTCAGCAAATTAGAGTATGACTTTAAATTGAAACTGTACCAACTGACTGACCTGATCTTATTGACACATGAATGATTTTCGTTCAAAACCCAAACAAAAGGAAGCAACCGTGCATCTGATCCTGCTTTGTTCCTGTTCTGTTGGCAAAATGCGTGAGATAATTCACTGAATTTTAGCCTTTAGGCCACACGGTTGATGCCGAGCTACTTTCCAGAAAGGACACCCAGTCTGTATGCCAAAGTAGAGAGAATTTAGAGATCTCGACCCTAAGGTTAAATTTTTAAATCGTTAAATACGCCCTCCTAGCAGCAAACCCGGCAATTAAAGGCTTAGACAACAACGCCATATAACACAGAGCTAAATTTTAGATTTCCTTTGTTGCTGTTCTTTTCTCTGTTATTCTTTCCCGTTGTCTTTGAATTCCTCTCACTTCTGCTCAGCTTGAGGGACAATTCTCAGAGTTTAAGGCACAATTTGGCTTGAAAAGCCAACCTAAAATGCATCATAGGTTGGTCAAATCCGTGGCCTTTCAAATTGTTGTCCATTTAAGGGTCAAGGATCTCGCGCATGTGCACTAGCGATACATCAACTTGAAAAACCTTGCTTTGTCGCCGATAAATATCTTCGATTATCAACGCCGGCCATCCATATGGCATGGAACAAACAAACAAAAATCTCCAAAAGAGAAATATAGCTGAGGCTTCAATAGGTATTATAAGAAATATGCCCGAAATCAATCCTTCGGACCAAATTGAAGATGGCGGACAGATAAAAACAATCTGTTACTCACTCGAGAGCATCATCGCGCATGCTCGGCCGTGACACTGCTCCTTTAACCTCAACCTATGTTTTTTGCAGACCTCTCTACTTGTGATCCAACGCATTTTTCTTGCGCCAATGAAAGGTGCATATTAAATGAAAAGCGGTGCGATGGTCACAATGACTGTTTGGATAACTCAGATGAGCAGAATTGTCGTAAGTTTACTGCGTACATTATTAAGTGTGCCCATTGATTTTGAAGGCTTTTTTTTTCTCTTGCTTCTGAATCCCTTTTTGAGACTTTATTGTCGTTAATTTGCGAAACACATTTGTGCGGCATTTTTGAGTTCTCTTAAATTCAAAAATACACTTTGAGCAGCCAAGGCTGCAGTCCTTGTCAATGAGCAATCCGGTGTTTGATTTGGTAAGACATACTCTTTTCAGGGCTGCTTACCAGGTGTAAACCGGTTTTGAAGGTTGTGTTGAAGGCTTATTCTTTAGCTTTTAATGTACAAAGGCCCGCACAAACGCTACCAGCACTGCTGGCCGGCAACATCCAACAGTGTTGGACCAACATGTTAGGTGCATGCGTTTGAACACCGTGATTAGTGTTGTTGGCAGTCGTTGGATGTTTTTGTTTCAACTCACAGGGACACGCAACACGGTGTGCAAACGTATCATGCTTGGGCCAAAAATGTAGAATGTTGTTGGCCAACAACACTGGTCCAATATTGTTGGCCCATAATTTTACATTAACATGTATACCCTAGAATTAATCATTTTTTGTTAACTGTACAGTACGCATAAAAACGTTGTTGTTGTAGTAATAATAATAATAATAAGAAGAAGAAGAAGAAGAAGAAATTAATACAACAAATTTTATTAATAACAATAAAAATTATACCTATTTACAACTATCATAGACTAATAATAATAATAATAATAATAATAATCACTTTATTGAAGTCTCAAATCTATTTAGCCGAGCACAGATGCTTTACTAATTGGGAAGACTAAATCAAATCAACTCGAAATAAATCAAATCACATGTTGGTTTTTGGGGAGAGGGGAAAACCGGAGTACCCGGAAAAAACCTCTCGGAATAGAGTAGAGAACCAACAAACTCAGCCCACGTATGACGCCGAGTCCGGGAATCGAACCCATGCCACATTGGTGGAAGGCGAGCGCTCTCACCACTGCGCCAACCCAACGTTGTTAGTGTTATTGGGTGCGTTTAATTTGAACGCCGTGCTGGGTGTTTCTGGGAGTTGAAACAACAACTGCCAACAACACTCAACACGGTGTTCAAACGCACCATGCCTGGACCAACAATGTTGAATGTTGCTGGCCAGCAACATTCAACATTGTTGGGCCAACATGTTGGATGCGTTTGAACTCCGTGTTGAGTGTTGCTGGGAGTTGAAACTACAACATCCAACAACTGCCAACAACACTCAACACGGTGTTCAAACGTACCATGCTTGGGCCAACATTGTTGAATGCTGTTGGCAAACAATGTTGTGATCGTTTGTATGGGCCCTGACAACCAAATGGAAAGCATCTCTGACAATAATGGAAAATTTAAACTTTGTATTTCTTTGTTTTTAGGTTAACAACAGCTGAATATCAGAAGCAGTTTATATTTGCATTGTGTTTAGTTTGCCGTATAATTGTTAAAGAAATTTTCTGCAACTCCGATCATTTAATTTGAGTTTATGTATAACTGAGAGCACTTTTTGCTGCACTCGACCGTTGTTGTTCATTGATGCATGTGTTGATTGTTTGGTCATTTAGCGGCTTGCTTTTTTCTCAGATGCCTTTGTGAATTACTTTGGTGTTAGTGTTGTCAGGAAATTGCAGACGACTGTTCAAGAAGTTGACCAAGTAAATGCTTACATCACCATCATATTCGTTTCATTCTCTAGCTGAGTCAAGCAAAAAGCCCTGCAAAGAGGGCGAGTTTCAATGCGGAGATTCCAACCAGTGTATTCAAGAGAGTAAAGTTTGCGACGGTAACAAAGATTGCCCGCTTGTTGAAGATGAACCCTTGACGTGCGGTTAGTATCATTCATTTTAAACTCATTCATGCGCGCATGCGCATGGAATGAGTTGTTGTTAAAAGGGGATTTTGAAGTGAACAAAAATCTGTGTACACGGAAACGGAAGTGACGTCCCAAAATGGTGCAAAAACCGCTGAGTAGCTGATTTTCTACGCCATTTGGTGGATAAAATTTCTTTGTTGAGCACGTCTATGTTATTACAGCAGCTGGAATAACTTCTGAAGAACTAGCTGTCATTTTTGGACTTTTCCCACTCCCAAATTCTGTAGTTTGGCTAGACAGTGAATTTGTGCTGCATAACTGCGAAGGTCTAACTATAATCTATTTCATACTGTTTTATATTGCAGTCAAAACCGCCAATCGCTGCTGAACCCGCGAGAATCCCGCTAGATTTCAGTTCGCGTTGTTTTCTTCTAACTCAACTGACCCAACTGTACTTTGCGGATGGTATTTGGTGTTCATTCGGTTAAGTTTAAGGGCTTGAACGTGTAAACGAGGTCTTGGTTCTCATTTGTAAACAATATTGCTCCCGCCAGGCTGCGAGGCAAGATGGTTCTTGATTTTATGAGACATTTTGATAACAAGCTCACTTGTCACGCGCTGGGGCCACGGCACGTCGTTGTTTACGTTTCAGTTGTCAGTGGCATTTCCGTTGGGCATTCAACCTAATGAAAGTCTTTGCGAGCTAAATCCAGCAGAAATTTTACAACATAGTTTCTAAATTGCGCTGCTCGGGGCAACAGCTTTCGTTACGAGGAGACTTCACTGTATTTAGTTATATGCATGAATGAGTTGCCTCAAAGAAGCCTTTGTGTAACGATCCTTCTCATCTTGCCCGGGGGTGTATACTTTCTAGTAATAGGCTAATGGGGATGTTCCGCTGGATGGGGTCGCATTTTCACGAATGGATTTACTATATGCGCTTACATTTTCAATACACATATTTTCGGGATTTTTTTTTTTTTTTCTTTTTTTTTTTTGTTGGGGGGGGGGGGTAAATGTACCAGAATATTTGCACTGTAGGTGAAAAGTAAAGTGTTCTACATTCACTTTAACAAATGTGTCAATTCATTTTAGGATGACCTGCTTAAAAGGCTTTGTGAGGTAGATGCATAAACAGAAAGATACATTTGCCCAAAAGTGACTAATAACGGGATAGGGGTTCTGAGAGGCCAGCGTCACATAACCAGTAAAAATTTACCCAAGCACCCTAATTGTCCTAATCAATGATAATGATAACGATAATAACAATAACAATATTTAGACAGGGAGCCCACTAAAGAGTGTTTACACATGACGTTACGGCGGCCATGTTGGTGTCCCAAAACAAAGAAATGGCGGCCATGTTGGTGTTCCAAACTATCTTATTTTCCATCTTACTTTCTCTTACTGCAATTTTATAAATGGACCCACAGTAATTGGCTACCGGCTGTTGTGGTTACCCTGCCAATGGCGAAGCTCATAAAATAAAATAACCTCTGGCAATTGAACTCTATTTATGTAAATACTTTCTTTTGTTTCAGTAAGCAGTATGGCCAACGGGACTAAAGTACAGGTCACCGTGCTACAGATAAACAAAGAAGCCCAAAAGTGTCTCCTAGCGCTAATAACTGCCTAAAAGTTTAGATTGAGGAGAAACTGTTTGGCTTAGTTACCAATCAATAAAACAGTTACCTGTACCGGTGACCTGTGGAATGTGACAACAACAACACCAGCTTTATTACCAAATAATAATTGAACTTAATTTACATCATCATCTAATAATACAGGAAAGGTAACATTTACTCAGAATAACTGAAAAGCTAATCGAGCTGAGTAAAATTAAGTAATGTTTAAGTATAGGAGATTAGTTGGCACTAAAGCTAGAGCAGAGCAGTTAATAAGTCAAAAGAAGAAGACAAAATAAATAAATAAATAAATAAATAAATAAATAAATGAGAAAATAAATCAATAAATGAATAAATATATATACCAGTTGAAAACTCATGAACAGTAAGACTGTAAGATTGTCAAACTTGACTTTGTTTTTAAACGTTTTAAGGGGGAGGTGTTTAATGCTTTCATCAAGGTGAAGTGAAAGTTGAATTTATCATAGTTTGTTTTGATGGCATTGATGTAATAGGTTGATTTAGAAGTAAGCCTGGTATGGTATGAGTGTATAGATGCTACTGTTTGAAAAATATTTTCAAAGGAAGATGGAAGAAGATTATAGTGATAGTGATACATGAGGAGTGCATTGTGAAGGGTAACAAGATCAGTTAATTTAAGAATCTCTAATTCCTTAAAAAGAGGCTCAGAGTATTCATCTGGTTCCGACCTGTACGTAGCCCGGCCACAATATGGCCGATAGTCACGTGAATGAAAACGCTCTATAAACTAAAAAGAGGCTTAAAGGGACACTGTCATCTTCGCGCATGCGTTAGCTTTTGAAATCGAAACTTGAAAAGTTGGAGCTACATTCAAAATGGCGTCGACCGTCGAAAGCGGTGTTTTAACACAAGGCGCGAAAATGGTCATTCAGTCTCCTCAAGAGAGCAAAGTAAAGGGGTTCAAAATGCATCCACACATCTACAACGAAAAAAAAAGTTTTTCAGGCCTGAATTCATGAGAAATTCCACGTACTCAGCAGTGTAATCGATCGAAGTGTATGAGCCGGTGAAGTTGATAATGTAGCGATTCCATCTTCGCGACTCATTTGTAGTTGCTAGAATGTCCGAGACCATCACATCATCGTTTGCTGATAAACGCTTAGTATATTAGAGGCACTGCACTGGTTGTGTTTTAACGGATTTAATACTTGTGTCACGAATTAAACCAACAAGTGGGTATTAAACACGCGGCAAAATGTTTTCCCTGTTTACCGTCATTTGACTTCGAGGTCGTCGTTCACAAATACGTTTACTCTCTTTCAGCTTTAAAAGGGCATGTTAAGATCGGCAATATGTTGAGGTATGTCGGAGAGAAAATTTATTTTTGTGAGAGGTGAGCGCTTGAACTACCGACAGTGTTTTCGGTCACACTTCACTGAACTCGACTGTCAAAAACAAACACTGCAGAAGTTTTGGCTTCTTTTACTGTTTTGCACGTTAAGTGCTGTATGTGAGCCGAAATGGACTGGGACTGGTCCCATGAGACTTATAGGACGCATAAATAAGTAGAAACGGCCGCACCCAAGTGCGAGGCTTCAAAGTGACTGTGTTCGTTTAAGTGAACTAACAAGGAAATCAAAGCAGGAGAAGATGCACCAGAATTTTTTTTTACGGTTACGCTGAACTGTTAAGTTCAAGGATTAAAGCACACCATATTCCTGTACTCCAAGTGGACTCCGAATATTCGTTTACAGATAAATGTATATTCTGTTAGCCTCAAAAAGGCTTATTTAATGTACACTTCCAAAGAAAAACAGGATATTAACGCGTTCAGGAAAATCTCTCCGTGTGAGAAATCTCGCGCATGTCAGTTCATGCAGTGTCCCTTTAAATTAGCCTTAACTCGGGCCTGTCTCATTCAGCCCTAAACGAAAGAAGAGAGAGAAGTGTGTCCTTGTTACATCGAGTGCATTGGGCTTATAATGATGTTCGCAACTATTTCCTAGTACTAAATATTGGCAAACCCCCCCCCCCCCCCCCATCCTATCCCAGTAAAATTGCAAGATTCCTTAACAGCTCAAGCTTTGATAATATTAATAACTAACTAACAAATAATAATAATAATAAAACTTATGAAAAAATAAATACAGAACAAGGAAAAGAAAAGGAAAATAGGGAAAAAGATTTCGGTAGAGGCTCAATGCAAGGTCTCAGTCCCGCACGACAGGCGACAGCTATGCCCACCAGAATATATGCCCCCGACATAATTAATGAGGTGAAAATATATTCAATCCAAATGATCATGCCAACGTCCATCGATGGATAATTTCTTCACACTGTGTGAAAAGGAAATGCTTATCGAGCGGTTTAGAATTCGACGTATGATCAGAAAAACCTCCGAAGTGACTCATCGAAGTATCTTTTGCGGAAAAAATTGAAACAGAAACGAACGTAAGCTTTGAAAACATCTTTCCAAGATGGCCGACTCGTGGCACGTCAAGAAAAACAACAGAGCTCACTCCCTGACGCGTGGCCTTACGGCCCGAGTATTAAGTGCAGTTATGACCTTCAGACACTGTTAAAGAAATGCTTACTAAATATATAACGTGAACTAACTTCTGATGTCTTCTGCTTTCCTTTTAGCAATTAATGAATGTCTTCATCGTAATGGCCATTGTGAACAGCTTTGCAACGACACAAAAACATCTTACTTCTGTTCCTGCCGTCCAGGGTATGAAGTAGACAAAGATTACCCAAAAGTTTGTCAAGGTATATTTGTAGTGGCATTCTTATAACTCAGATTAAGCCAGCGGGTTCAATGCTATGATTTTTGTAATACATTAAAAACATTTGCTGAAGTCCCTTTCTGTTCAGTGTTTCCCAAAACTAAAGACCAATAAGACGCAAGAGACAAAAGATTATCTTCTATCTATTTCCAGTGGCCATTCGTCACTCTTTTGTCCAAAGTTGTTTTTCTTTCCACAAACAGTGCGTAAATCAAGCAATGAAAGAGTGGAAGCTTATGACTGTTTCTAGTGGTCTTATGTGTACTTTGAAGTGAGTTTCAGCCATTTTTAACTCGGAAAGTTGGCAAATAGGTGGTTTGCAGCCAATCTCTGGAGACACAGATAACAACGGTGAAATGAGCAACTACTGGTGGACGAACAAAAGGAGCTAATGAGAGATCTATTGTTTACGTCCACCAGCATAGCGGCGATGACGTAACGTGAAAACCACCTATTACCAATTTCAGAGTGATGGGTGTGAGTATTATTTCACTAGTTCACTGTCGTGTTATTATTATTATTATTAGTAGTAGTAGTAGTAGTAGTAGTAGTAGTAGTAGTAGTAGTAGTAGTAGTAGTAGTAGTAGTAGTAGTAGTAGTAGTATCGTCTTATGACGCTTACGCTCTGGCAGATGTTATGCCGCATTTACACCAAAGAAGCAAGCCATAGCCAATGGCCGAAGGTCCTTTGGGTCATTCCCTCTTGTTTAATTTTCAAGAACCTTTCTCAGGATCCTTGCTGTTCCTAGCAAGGCTGTTTTCTGCAGTAGGTCTGTCTTGATAGCAATTCCTAGCTTCGCAAGCCATCCATCTAACCTTTTGCCTACTCCTCCAAGTGCGCCAACAACTATCGGTACCACTTCTACGTGTCTCACCCGCCATAAATTCTTAATTTCTCTCTTTAGATCCTGATATTTCTCAATTATTGTTATTATTATTATTATTATTATTATTATTATTATTATTATTATTATATTTTGTGACTATTATGCATAATTACCATGGAAACCAAACTGTACAACCAAAATTACGATCATGAAAACGGGCAAAGAAAACAAATTTAATCAAGGTACTACAAAAGACTAATAAAAGATACACAGAAAAGGAGAACCTTGGTTTTGATTAAAAATAATTGTATTGAGAATGGTGTATATGAAATAAATCATATATGAACTTCGGAAATTAAATCAAATGAAGAATGATCCTCGCAGTTGTGAACACAATTTATACAATATGCGGAAAGAAGCCTGAAAAAAATTCAGGACTTCAACGGGGTCCTGAATTTTTTCAGGCTTCTTTTCGCAATTGCATAAATAGGATTATTCTTCATTTGAGATTTATATTGAAGAGCCTACAAAGATTGAATTATGCGTAAAAAGGAACGCCAGTTTCACGCCTCTCTTGTGGAGCTTTCGGTAACATTTCCCGACAAAGGAATCAGCCATACACCCGCAAGTGGCTTTTAATTTATTTTCCGAGCTCAGTGACTCATTTATAGCTACTTTGATTTAACCCTGTTAATGTTGTTTCATGAATCTAACCTTTTGTACCGTAGTGCATCGATTGATGCTTTTCGATGCTCATTCTACTGGCTCTCTCCTCCGTAGAGGCCTCTTTCGTGCTGCCTTGACTGCGTAGGCTGGCAGTTCGGAGGTGCCGCCCCCACTCCGATTTCTACCTACCCCTCCCCAAGGCATCTCTGCAGAGGAGAGAGTCATTCTAGAAAGATGTTGAAACACTTTGAAGCATAAGCATAAGCAGCTTATCAATTACATTGAGAAACAAAAAATCCTCTTTCAATTTCAATTTGGCTTTAGAAAAGGACATTCAACCGCCGAAGCTATAACTGATATCACGAATACGCTAAGAAAAGCCATTGACAATAACTTATACACTTGTAGTGTCTTCCTAGATTTTTCAAAAGCTTTTGATACTTGGAACCATATAATCTTGTTGAATAAGTTACACACTTATGGAATAAGGGGAATACCTCTGAACTGGTTTCAAAGTTATCTTTCAAATAGAAAACAGTATGTAGAGTTGGATGGAGTTAAGTCCCCAAATCAGACAATATTATGTGGAATTCCACAAGGGAGCACCCTCGGACCTCTCCTGTTCCTAATTTACATTAATGACTTGCCAAATAGCTCAGAACAATTAAGTTTTAAAATCTTTGCAGACGATATCACTGTATTTGCATCCGCAAGGGATCTTAAAACACTTGAACACTTGATGAACTCTGAACTAGCCAAAGTGAAAAGATGGTGTGATATTAACAAGCTGTCTATAAACATGAGTAAAACAAACTTCATGATACTTAAATTGGCAAGAAAAAGGATATCCCAATCAGTCTTAACATAATAAATAGCGATGGGTCTTCTTACTCATTAGAACGAAAGCAATGTATAAAGTATCTAGGTGTTATGCATGGCCAGAAATCTCGGACATTACATTTCGTGCGACTTACATTCACGCTGTCGCGTAATGGCCTTAACCGCTTATTTCAGCAGTGACCTCCGGGCTCATATTTTTAGGACAAATCGAGGGGTGAAATACAAACATGTTTATGGTCAAATGAACGCCGCTGGCTGAAGGTATTGCCAAAACGAGCAATGGCGGACAAAGTCTACGAAAAAAGCTATCGAACGATGCCTTTTGAGGGACATTTGAGGCACACTTGGCCGAGATATCGCTTGTTGAACTCAGAGCACGAACTTCCGGTTTACATGCATTGTATATCGCAGCTTTACTTCTTTTTTAGTATCGAAATGGAACGGGTTAGTTTTCTTGAATCTCCTCGAGAATCACGTTGTTTGTAATACCAAATATGCAGGATTTGCGGGCGAGAATACGGTGCTAAGAGCGGGACTTTGTTGTCTTCTTCATGGGACGGACGTGGATCTGCGTGACATGTCGACCTTCCCGTGGTCTTATTTCATTTTGTACGGTTTTTAGCAGCCGAAAAGAAAGGTACGTTTACAAGCTGAAGATCTGTTTTTTATTCTGAAAATAGCGATCTATCTACATTTTTTGACTCGATTTTGGCAACTTACATAGCGACTTTAGATTTCCGATTATTTGCTGGCAAATATATTGTCTTCGCTTCTTTTTTCACTGATTTATAAGGTTTTGACTGGAACTGAAATTGCAAATTGACATCCTTTCGAAAGAAAGGTATGGAATTCGTTTTTCCGGTAGATTTTTTAACTACAATATCGCTGAAATGTTTTTGAATAACGCTCGATTTTGGCAAACGGAAAAAACGGTATTAATTGTGCTTGTATTTTCCGTAACTCCATCACTTCTCATATAAAGCTTTGTAATTTCGTACGCCATTTTTGATATTGATTGGGAAAAGCCGCTACTACCGTGCGGGCTCAAATATCCGAAATTTTCGGCCATGAAACGGAAATCCTTTGGGTTCATTTCTTCAAACTGCAACTCTGAAGTTTGCACACCCACAGACCACTGTTCCTGCAGCTTGGGATAAAGCTGCGCATGCATGTCCCCCTCTGGCGGAGCAGTTGGCAAAACATTTGCAAAAGACATTACATTTCCGAGGCAAGTTTATTTTTTTAAATGATCGACAATTCAAAGCAATTTTTTTTTACCATTAAAGTCAACTTTCCATTTTCAACTTTGACTGAAAGATTTATACTTTTGATATATTCGCTTGTCAAAGCAGCACGCAAGGCCTGATTCACGGGGACGCGATAATGTATTTTTGGGAAAGCCCCATCCATAATGTCAATTCTTGCAAGTAGTATAGGGTTGTCTTTTCTCCATTTAACAAATTTTGGTAAGGGTTTACCAAATCACAGTAAACAAATAAGATATTTGGGAAGGGAAAAGTTATTTCTAAGCCATCGTTTATGAAAGGTAGGACACGAAGAATTTGACTAAAGCGCGGTCAAACCTAAATCTTTGTCCTTCCTTGTTGTGAATTTTTATATCACCCAAGCGGTTAATTAACTCGGCTGCTGTTTTTGTCCCAAGTTTTTCGAAAATTGAATTAAGGGTATCGACCACACGGCTGGGGGTGTAATGCCCAGTCGGGAAATAAGCCTTATCAACAAATTTGTTTTTATTATCGAAAAAGGGCCACGGGTCCCCATTCTTCTCAATTAATCCACGAAGCATTAAACAAACAGGAAACAAACCCAACATATTTGGCTGTAGGAACCGGCTGATCAAAAAAAGACGTTGCAGGGGTTTTCAGTGGTGGCAATTGTGAGCACAACCATTGTATTAAAACGCTAGATAAGTATTCAATTGAAAAACTGAGCTGTTACATATATACAATATGTTTCAATGGTTGCAATCTCCTGAAGCCGGCAAGGCTGCACAGAAAGCCGAGGCAAAGGCCTGGGAAGCTTTTTTCGCCAAATTCCCAAACGGCCGACAAGAGTAAATTTGCTGCGCAGGTCGACTTTGCTGATGACCACGAGGCAACGGCGAAAATTTGTTTAAAAGCGGGACCGGGTTATTTCAAAAGCATCTCAGGTTCGGACAGAAAATATTGGCCGGGAGCCATGAAAAAGGCTTTGGGGTTGGAATCCCATGGTGGGTTTCCATTTCAGCTTTCGATAAGACCCAATAGGCGCCCACCGACAACAATCCCTGCGGTCAACTTCTCAGAAAGCATTCAATCGCTCATCTGCGAAAACCTGAATAAGCCGCAAAAGATTTATATTACCCCAACCGACTTTTTCACCACCCATTACAGACAGATTTTCAAAAACACAAAGATGACAATCAAAACCTCTAAAGTCGCCAGAAAATAGCTTGGCGGGCCCCACATGGGTTTTTGGCCCCAACAGCCGAACTTTGCGGTTTTGTGCGCAATAACAGGCTGCGAAGTTTCAAGAGACATTTTGACCGGCCCCGTTTTGGAAAACGCCTCAGGGTCAATTACGCCCCAACGCTGCTCGCTATCTCAATTGGTAGAAGACTGCGTCGTTCACGGAATCAAATCCCGTTCAAGCATGATTTTTTTTAAGCTTTCTTTTGTCAACAGCTTATTTTACGGTCGTTCGTTTATTTCAATTTCACTTCTTTCCTCTTATAATAAGTATGTTAATATGGTAATCCCTGAATTCCGAGGTTAAAGAAGTGGAAACTAAACACTCAGAAAAGAATTGCTTTCGTCACGTACGAGGATACACCCTTGGGTTATTATCTCCCTATTATATTATTTCCTCGAGTGTGATTGATTTGAATAACTCCTATTTCCCACTTATTCACTTGCCATGTTGTTATCGGACAGTTTAATAAGCCAATCACTCTCAAAGTAGTATTTTAAATCAACCAATCACATTAAAACATTATAGTTTAAATCAACCAATCACAATATCAGCGCGATATCAAACAATTTACGCTTCCTTTGTCAGTTTGTTTAATGCAAAATTTCCCTTCCTTTTATAACTTGGCTCTTCTTTTCTCGGAAATTGTGTGCAGGAGTCCAATTTGTTTATCACGAGTATGATTACAGACCGAGATGGACGAGATCAAGTCTTAATAGCATTACTTATCAGTCAGACCTCTCGTTAAGCCGACCGTTTATGTCTCTCACTGAAAAACGATAACAAAGAATTCTGTTGCAAGTTTTTATTGTAAGATTGTCAGTGACTAACATGAAACGGGTTAATTGTAATGCATTTGTCTAACGACGAAACTACAATATTCACTATATTCTCGGCTGCCCTTGAAGCAAAGTGAACTAAAAAATTAGCATTTCACTAACGTTCTAGGGGCTATGCCCCGATAAAACTGCGTTTTGAATATCCTAACCGAATGTAGCGACCGAAATCAGTGCAACCTTTTTCCTGCGTCATGATTCTTTTTTCAGTTTGGATTTAAGGCTAACACGAGTTGCCGAAGCCCGTATTACAGTTCAGTGTGTGCGGCTTCTGCAGGTGTCAGGTCAGCGGTGACATCCTTAAACCCTCCAACCTCTTTTGCTTCGACCTTGATTTTGAGCCTTTGCCCTGCCTGCACCTTGTCCAGGTACACCACACGGATAGTTAGATCGTTATAGTCGTGGTAGTAGATAGCGTTGTTCGTGAGGTCCTTAGCCACTTTCCAGGAGGTGTAGTCTGCAAGGCGTTCTTGTTGCTCGTGACAAGCCACACCCTTAGGGATGTCGACCGAATTCAAGACGTGAAAAGCCAAGTTGACGGCCTCGGCGCCTGTTTTGACTGGAGTAGCGAAGTGTGCCAAAGTGGCAGCACGTACCAGCCTTGAAGTAGGCGTCAAGTCACCAGGTATTCCAAGGAGACCGCTACCCTCCCCCAGAGGTTTGAACTTAATTCCACCCAAAACAAAGTCTTCGTGAGCGTACTTGGATAGTTGAACGTAGTTACGAAGATTCAGCATGTGGAAGTCGTAAGGAGGAGAATTGGTCATCACGCCTAAGGGGTTCTTATGGATTTTTCTTCCCTGGTCTGTGAATTCGATAATGATGCTTTCGCCAGTTTTGTCTATCACTGAGTAGTGCAGTTCGAAGGTGTGATTCCGAAGTTTTTTATCAAAAACCAGTGGAAACGACTCATTGTTCAGCGCCTCAAGCACTTCCTTGACCGTTGCGAAGTTTCCCAGAAGCCAAGGGGCAAAGTCGAGCTGGGAAATCGCCATTCCACATTTGTCCATTGGGACGTCCTATGTTATGAACACAATCACCTTAGTAAAGCATTAAATTCTAAAGCAACTATTTTACCGAATTAGAGATCCGAAGGAGTCATGTGCAAGTGACACTCTTTTTTTCATGTATCCCAGTCAAAGACCAGTCCAATAATAGCTTATCAGGCAGGAAACACTGTTGTTGTTGAACACAAAGAAATGAAATGTGAAAGTTCCTAATTAACAAAGAGGAGTCTCCCTACGTGTTTAAATACATTTAGTATAGTATTTCAGAGACCTGACACAATGACCATCTTTTCACCGACAGCCAAACAACCGGTCGTCTCATTTTTTTTCTATCGCAGATTATTCAATCTAAAGCTAATTCCCACAATCTGACTGTATATGCCAAACTAGCCGTTCGTTATAACATAAACTTGTCATAGAAACCAGTGGCCATTATGTGCGGCTTCAAGTGTTTCACGTTTCTCAAAATACCTGAAATTTGGTAAAGTTGGAAAACAGAAGAGAGCCCACTGACAGTCCAGCGCTATTCATTCCATCTACACCAATTGGCTGTTTAAAAGCATTCAGGTATGCGACGACGTGCTTGTGTTGCCACTTCAAGGGAGTCGGATGACTAAGGCAGTTCGATGGTAGAGCTGCAGTTCGGGGATACCCCTTTGGTTCCACCACGATGTCCGACACGAGGCTGAACATAAATTCCATGGTTCGGCCGACGACTATGGAGTCATCTTCGGCCTTCACTCGAATCTCGGTACAGGCTCTCGCCGCGAGAATGAGATGTGACAGCAGTTCAATCACAACAATGATCTTCATTGTTATTGGAATCCGGATGCAGACTGCCTGAAGCAGGAAGAAACGCCTCTGTAAGCAAGGTACTTATCAGTTCATTAACACTGTCATTTTAGAGTGGAATAATCTGAAAGACCTCCTCTACGAGACACAACGGGATGTGTCTTTCTTTTGAATATTATAGCTCTTTTTTTATGCGAATATATGAGAGAAAAGAGAACATGATTTCTTGGGAATGGCAATGCCCTCTCTCCCCGTTGAACTGTGACGTAAAAAAGGCGTGTGCTCTTTGGAAAATGTTAATTTTCAAAACCAATAAAGGAAACTTTACTTAGGCGCTCCTAATTTCCCTTATCTTTACTTTCTAATCAAAGTAACTAACAACCCAACACTTCCATAGGGATATTGTCTCTTCGCAGACGTCCCTTTTGCGCGTGCAACAAGAGAAATAGGACACGTCTGCATACAGGTTTGATCGCTGGAGGTCAAATTGTCCAGCATTAAGGGGTGTCTATGGGGGCGGGGTCTTGAAAAGAATTACTTATGGTTGAAATAAAAAGATTTTGTAAAGAATCGCAAGAATCATACGTGTAAATTCTAAACAACAAACATTCCAATGAAAGAAGAGATGCCCTTTGTATTTGGGTTGTTTTGAAGTCTGTTAATTGCATTAAAAAAAAGAGTAGCAGCCAGGAATATCACCATCTCTGGATGGAATTGGAAGTATTACATACATACATACATACATACATACATACATACATACATACATACATACATACTTTATTTGATAAGTAGGTTGTGTTAAAGGGAGCCAAAGGGCTGATGTGGACCTACTATGCTAAACATTAAGAATTACATGTATGAAAATTGCAATAATAACTTAGAACTAATTACAGGGAATAGTCAAAGAAAATTATTTAAGTGTCTTGGCCAAACTTCAAATCATTTAAATTTATCTTTTTTTATGGACGTTTGCCTTTTTAAGATGAAAGCGATTAAATTATAGATTCTGAAATGTAACTCTACGCTAAAATTATGCCAAACACAATATGTTTGGTTCGTCAACAGCATTGTTTTTTACAAACTACTGTAAAGAAGGACAATAAAACACCTCGAAACATTGTTTAAATCCTTTTAAATTCCCTTAGTGTATAGCTTGGAGTAACTTATTTGGCCGGCTGATGTATGTAGTCCTTGAGGCTGCCTGGTGGTTGAGAGTTCAACTGGTGACTTAATCAAATTTTGTATTTGCCTGTCGTTTGACATTTTCATATCGCAAACTCAGCAAACTAATGATACGTTTTAGTAATAGTAACAGCAGAACGTTTGCTCTTGATCTGAGCAAAAGATAAGGATTTAGGGTTGGACAAAATATTTTTCACTTAACAAACACAGCACTGTATGGCTAGCTACCCTAACGTGTTGCAGTGGGGTTGGAATGTTTGTCACATGACTTGTTGACGTCCAAACTCCAACCCTAACAATAGCCCCAACCTAGCCCTAACCATACCCCTAAACCTAACCCTAATCCTAAGCCTAACCACAACCTTAACAATAACCCTAGGTTTGAGTTAAGGATGGCCATTACCTTTTGCTGGTGGTGTCAAACACCCAGGTCACGTGATGCAAAATGTTCCTTCAAGACAAGGTTTTTGAATTTATACTTGACAAGTTTATGATCAGGTGACTGGAGAACGTGCTCCCGATCAAGCCAAAAATAACATGTCACTTAAGAAATGTCTAAACAGGAATAAAAATAGTACAAAAGACAATGCCTCAACTAACGTTCTAGTGTTACAAAGAGCCGGGCGAAAATATGGTAGCTGACAGGTTCCTGTAGCTGATGAGCAGAAAAAATAGTATTTTTATCTTTTGCGATTTCTTTTATGTGAAAATTTGTGGGATTCCTTGCAGTGTTAAGGCGTCACTTGTCAGAAATCGTCAGAAACAGGTACAACTATACATATGTATAGACACCGCTTTAACTTTCAAAGTTTAACCGGCTGCGATCAGTAAATTGCCTTATTTTGGCATCTCTCCTAGAGTCTAGAGCTCGCCAATACACAATTTAATGATCGTGTGACTACAGAACATGCCATGGATATCAAAAGGTCACTGAACAAAATTGGGGCGTGCAAAAATTACTAATTTTGGACTACAAGCATGAAACCTTGCACAGTCATAGAGCCCCCCATGGCAAACAATATTAGGGAGTTTTTAGCAAACGATAACGGCGACGGTGACGACAGTGTCGCCAAACAAACGGTTTAATGAGCAGAACAATGGCAATGCACGTGCGTTTTGAATCTTGGTACATTTCTTTGCCGTCCTCTGCAAAACAACAACGAGAAATTACTAAATTCTACTACGACGCATTTTTGGAGAAAGAGAACCGCAATGGCCAATTTTTCTTAGCTTTTTTTGGAATTGAACGCTGTGATACATGATAACCTGAGTACGTCTTTAAACCGATAGGCGTACTGAACAGATTTACACAGTTGCGACATACGAAGGCAAAATATAAATCCACTTTTTACAAGGCGCGAGTCGCCCCGCTGTCGCCGTTGTCATTGCTAAGACTTCCTAATTGTGGAGGGGAGACATTCGCTACAATGCCTGCGTCCATATTTCCAACTCTGGGATAATTTATTTGTAGCCGATAAAAAAAGACCCCCTATGAAAAGCAAGAAGGAAAATGAAAGGGTTTTTTTGACAATATAACAATATGCTGTGTATCAAACAGTTCCACCGACTGCGTCTGAAAAGCAAAAGCTAATCTAGATTTTAAAAAAGTAGCAGAACAAATTCGTCTTTGCAGACTAAACTTATTACAAGGTTTTTGCAGTTTGGGTGACTTACCAGAGCTGGTACACTCTCAGAAAAAGTACCTTGTGTTGCCCGAACGAAAAGCGAAGCAAGACAACTCTGACAAACACAATTAGCTTGGAGTAAACTATTTGGCCGGCTGTTGTAGTCCTTGAGGCTGCCTGGTGGTTGAGAGTTCAACTGATGACTTGAGACTAGTGATTTGAATTTATACTTGACAAGGTTATGATCAGGTGAGTGGAGAACGTGCTCCCGAACAAGCCAAAAATAACATGTAACACAGTCTTACGAAATATGTCTAAACATAAATAAAAATAGTACAAAAGACAATGCCTCAAATAAAGTTCTAGTGTTACAAAGAGCCGGGCGAAGAGCCGAAAAAAAAATAGCATTTTCATCATTTGCGATTACTTTTATTTGAAAATTTGTGGGATTCCTTGCAGTGTTAAGGCGTCACTTGTCAGAAATCGTCAGAAACAGGTACAACTATACATGTGTAGACACCGCTTTAACTTTCAAAGTTTAAGCGGCTGCGATCAGTAAATTGCCTTATGTTGGCATGTCTCCCAGAGTCTAGAGCTCGACAATACACAATTTAATGATCGTGTGACTACACAACATGCTATTGATATCTGTGGGTCACTGAACACAATTGGGGCATGCAAAAATTGCTTATTTTGGACTACAAGCATGAAACTTGCACAGTCATAGAGCCCCCCATGGCAAACAATATTAGGGAGTTTTCGCAAACGACGACGGCGACGGCGACGATAATGTCGCCAAACAAAAGGTTTAATGAGCAGAACAATGGCAATGCACGTGCGTTTTGAATCTTGATTGACGAATCTTTAAGCTGGAAATATCAGATCTCTTTTGTCTGTTCCCGTATATCTCGAAACACTGGAATAATATCAAAATTGAGGCATTACCTCTCAGTTAAGTAACTTACACAAATTTATTATACTTTAATCTATCCTTATATTTCTTATGGCATATTAGCTTGAGGAAGTGTATATAAAACACATATTAGTAAAATTCAAGTTTAAAAAACCATATTGTAAGATTAACATTTTTTGCCACAGCATTTGGCAGTGAAACAGACAACGCTAAACCTCTGCTGAATTTAATAGGCCTCTTAACAGTTAATAATATCTATCGTCTACAAGTCTCAAAATTCGTGCATTCATGGCATAAAGGCTGTTTGCCTGAACTTTTCGACAACATGTTCCAATATGCTAGTAATACACATCACTACAACACGAGATATGCAGCTAAGAAAAATCTTTATAAGCCGAGTGTACGAACTAACGTAGGTAAACAATCAATCTCTTTTATGGCTACAGACATTTGGAAAGACCTCCCAACTCATTTAAAAAACTCAAGTGTGTTCACATTTCCTAAGAAAATTAAACGTTATCTACTCTCTGAACAACAAATAAAATAAAGTTTCGTTTTTACTGATGAAGCAACATATTTCATGTAAATAAGTTCACTCTTCCTTGCATTTCTTTTCATTTTATTTATTATTTTTATTTATTTTACTTTTCCTGCCACCTAGAACTTAAATTCTTCAGGGAGCTAACAAGAAAACCTACTGGTTTATTTAGCTTCCTAGCTTGCTTGCCCATTGTTTTTATTTAGTTTAGATTAACATAGTTTGTAAATTTTCCAGATTGTAATAAAAAAAAATGTATACATTGACAAAAAGCAAATAAAGATTATTATTATTATTATTATTATTATTATTATTATTATGCCGAGAAGCCACACAAATCCGGTTGGTTGCCTGACGTTAGTGAAACCATGTTTTGTCTTAGCTTTAATTCATCCTTTTAATCGTGCCTATGCAGATATTGATGAGTGTGAAACATTTGGGACATGTAGTCAAGTTTGCTTCAACACTAAGGGAAGCTTTAAATGTATGTGTCGAGATGGTTACTACATGGAGCACGATCGCCGCACCTGCAAAGCAAAAGGTTTGAATAAAGCAGTTCTTTTGCTTAAGGGAGGCATTAGGTTTAAACTTTGGGATAAAAAGGGAAAATAGTTAATTAATGTATAAGAATGGCAGGGTTATCTTTCAACTTTTCAAGGAAAAAATACATGTCAGTAACTACTGATTCAAAAACAGTTATGAATCATCATTGTTGAATCGAAGCAAGCGAATTTAATAAACACAAAATTTAAATATTCTGTGCACGCCACGCCTTAAGTATCGTCCCGATATTAGCATAACCAATTACATTCACACAATTATTTACAAGTACATGGCATTTTTACGAGCATGCCAGATTTTGATAGCTACACTACAATTATCATCATCATTGTCATCATCATTGTTTTGTTTCCCACAGGTGATGACGGCTTCCTCATTTTTGCTAACCGACAAGACATAGGACATTTACCGTTTGACTCATCAAACTACACCCAGTTGATACCAGGGCAGAGAGGTGCAATAGCACTGGACTTTGATTTCAACAGTAGGTACATATTCTGGACCGATGTCTTGGAAGAGAACATCAAACGTGCCAGAATAGAAAACAGTCCTCAAGTGGAAGTATTGGTTGAGATCAACTTGGATACTCCAGATGGAATTGCTGTTGACTGGATTAATAAGAAGTTGTACTGGACTGATACAGGCACCGACATGATCGAAGTCGCAGATTTCAGTGGCACCAATCGCCTCGTTCTCGTTAAAACAGGACTGGGGGAGCCAAGAGCAATAGTGGTACATCCCCTTTATGGGTATGTCAAAAAATAAATCTTTCACTAAGGGTTAACTTGGTTCTCTGTCTTCATTTGAAGAGGACATTTCCGACTGAGTTGTTTTGAACCTGTTTATGAAAGCGTGGCGTACGGGTGTACAATTTCTAATGAAAATGCATTTTCGTTCAAATGCACAATATTTCACAAATAGGTACGCTTCAAATGAATTCAAAACGGGCTATTGTCGGATTTAGGTATCTTGTCCGGGAACTTAAACGTCTCGACCATCTTTTACAAACGATTCGACGGAGCCATTTGTTTTTAACAAAAGTTGAAATCGCTGTGGGGTACTCAAAAACAACAACAACAACAGCAATCTTTATTTTGTACTCGTTCTTACTAAGAAAAAATAATTGGACAATGAAAAAATTAACATTACATGTTAGTTTTATTAATTGATTGTTTCTTTCACATTTCTATGTACTTCATTTCTAAATTTTTAGATACATGTTTTGGACCGACTGGGGTGAAACACCCAAGATTGAAAAGTGTGGTATGAATGGTGATCCTAAAACCAGGCAGACCTTGATAAGTGAGAACATTATGTGGCCGAATGCCCTGAGTATCGACTACACTATTGACCGCATGTGGTGGGCAGATGCAAAGCTACACACTATAGAATCTGCAGATCTGGAAGGGAGGGGACGGCGTACTATCCTGAGCGAGGATATCAAACATCCTTTTGGGATGACACTGTTTCACAACTACATCTACTGGACAGATTGGAAACATCACAATGGCTCAATTAACAAGGCTAACAAGTTTACGGGGTTGGAGCGGTCTATATTGCAAGAAAGTCTATACTCTCCCATGGACGTTCATGTTTATCATCAACAACGCCAGCCTGCAGGTACATTAAATTGTTATCCAAAGCCGCAAAGCTATGTTGTACATCTGCATCAATGCTTATTTCTCGAAAATGTTCATGTAGTCTAGGGTTGCCCGCCAATAAATTGCATTCTCTTAAATATCCTGGTTTGTGGCAAAAATGCAGAGCAAACAGTAAATAACAGATCTGGGCCTACTTGTTCGAAAGCTGATAAACGCTTAACCTGAATTAAGAGTCTACCGAAATTATAATCTCGCTCTTTGAGAAGGATTCAAGTCAAATAAACAGCAACTAACTGGACTCGAAGTTCGCTCTAACCCAGGATTAGCTTAATCGTGCTTTGAACAACTGGGCGCTGATGTTTTTAGCACCATCTTACTTCGAGACTCACCCTCACGGTTTGACAAAGCAACACTCATCTCTAGCGTCAACATCCCATGGGATACAGTTGACACCGGTACTTCGGGTTACAGCCGTTCTTGACACGGCTCTTAAAGTCCTTCTTCTAATGTAAAAACAGGATAGGGGGAGTAGGCTGAGAAAAGGAAGGTTGAACAAAATTTTCGTTTTGCCTAGCACAGTAAGGTATCTAGAATTCGGGTCTGTGGATTGGTTCCCTTAACTACTTTCCCATTCAAACTGTAGCAGTCTATGGTAACTTTTACCTAAGTACATCGAGTCTGTATTTCTTTTTCTGATTCACAGTTTTTCAAAGTGATGATATAATTGAAGTTTGCTGTTAATTATATTTTCTTTTTGTTCATTTTCATTTACAGGATCAAATCCATGCCGACCAAAAACGCAGTTTGGCGGCTGTAGTCACATTTGTTTACTGGCGCCGAAGCATATTTACCCAGATGGCTACTCCTGCCACTGTATGACCGGAGTGAATCTTCTTTATGATCAGAGGACCTGCAATACAGCAGGTACGTGTACTAAACAATGCATTTTGATGCTCGGCAAAACAACGCCTTACCCTGCCTTCTTTGATTTTTTTTCTGAACGCATCTTTATTTCTGTCATTGAAAGGTGAAAATGTTCTGGCAAAGCATTTGAATTCTGCCTATTTCCACTTTTTCATGCCATCAGGAGACTGGCGCAAGGTCTGGTGAGTCTGGTCGAGCCAGGTTATGACCAGACACTGTATCAATAAGGTGGTACTTTCCGTGGCATCAATTGACACAATGCAAAAATGGCTACCTTTAAATTACTCTTTTGTCCGTATCCAAAATAGCCTCACTAACCCCGTTCGGGATAGCAAATTCTTTAGAATTTTGATCTCAAAAACGAGGTTAGTGAGGCTATTTTGAATACGAAACAAAAGAATAATTTAAAGACAGCCATTTTTGCCCTGGGTGTATAGCCTGCTGCAAGGTCTGGTAAGCCTGGTCGGTCTGACCAGACTTACCGTTGCCTTACTAATTTTTACAGATGGATGTTCAGTTCAACTCATGAATGACACTAGTGTCGATTTAACTCTTAATTTAAGAGTTACATAAAAACAGTTCTTGCAGGTCACTGTTGAGATCAAATATTTCCGTTTCTCGATCTATTGAGTTTTTGCCGCACTCCTAGATTGTGTTACCAGAACATTTCAAGAAGCAACCTAAACTACAGGCCTGTCAATAATTCTTCCACCCTGTGGAACCTCTCAAGCTGCTAATTCCATTAAGTCGTCCTCAAATGTAGCAGCTGCCGCTGTTTTCAGGGCTAAGGACATGGTACTGTTGTTCCCTCTGTTGTTCTCTTCGACAAAGTCTGTTTGCGAGGACTTATAAAGTAATGTTGTTTTGTTGCTGTTTTATCATCACAGATGCTTTTAAGTGTACAGGTTGGAGTTGTAAAAACGGAGGTACTTGTCTGGAGGACGCGGGAAACAAAAAGCTTCCCGTATGCATGTAAGTACAGCTAATACCTTTTCCTTGGGATCTCAGATGGTTGAGTCATCATGAATATGCGACGAAAAACACACAGTAAAACGTTTTGGTTTACTCAGGCAGGCCGGAGAACCTTCACGTTTCCTCGTTGTGTAAATACTGCTGTAACAGCGGCTTTTGTGGGATATAATTCTATGGCTGAAAGAGAAGGCTGTCACCTTCCGCGGGATCTTTTTACATTAAAGTGCCAGGACCAGAGCTTCGTTCAAAAACAGGCGTTTACTGTAGATCTTAACTCATTCCGCTACAGGCATTCAAAGCCCTTGCTGACAGACTGACAGTCTAATTATCACATACGGGATGCAGCCAATAATAAATGAAGAAAACGTATCGGCTTTCGTAAGGTCCGCAGATCAGAAAATTCTAATGATAGTACTTTTCTACCTTGTACAACCTCAGGGTTTATTTCATGTTCCAGAGGCAGGTAGAAAACATCTAAACGGCTCGCTATATCAATATATTGATGTTTGCTAATCTTACTTAAATCTAGTTGCAATGTCCCGCAACACTGCCTGTAAGAAGCCATGTGTGTAGCATGATAATAACTTTTAACATGTACAAAACAGTGCTCGAAATATTATTTGTGTGGATCACACGGGACATTCTTCGAACCAATTGCCATGATGTGCGACTAATTTCAAAGTTTGCTTAGACATCTTGTCCATAGGAAAAGATAACTCGGACTTGTTGTTTCCATAAAAAATGATCTCACGTATCGATTTTCAACTCTGCTGCGAACAACTCAATCAGCGTCGCTTAGTTGAAAATTGGTCTTGAGTAAGAAATTGGTTGTATTGAGAGCGTCCCATAATACTTTGCAAAAACCCTTTGACACTTCATGCATACCGACTGAATGTGTCTTACGTACAAGGTATCTAAGATGGCGTCCGAAATTTAAACATTTTGAAACATTTAATTGTTGTTGTTGTTGTTGTTGTTGTTGTTGTTGTTGTTGTTTTGCAGATGCCCCCCAAACTATGCCGGAGAGTATTGTCAGATATTACTATCAACCATCGCACCAACAACCCAACATTCTGTCCAGGAAACTCCTGAGGTGAAAACGAACCCACAGCAAGAGAATGTTGGTGAGAGGATAACCAACTTGTGATCAGTTTTTGTTTCTCATCAGTTTTAATTAACCTTTGTATGTTGCTTTAGTCTGTTTGTTTGTTTATTTGTTTGGGCAATCCCCCCACAGCACACTTTGCTCATTTCAAATTTTGTTACTCTTCGCAATTTATTTTTTTCCTACTTAGTCCAGTAATTTTGTCCTTGAATCTCAGGATGTTTGGAGCTTCTTCCTTTCTTCTATAGTGTTATAAGTAGATTTTCTAGTCAGCAAAAACTAGTTCAGAAAAGTACCACAACAACAACAAAAGCGTCTTTATTGTACCCTTGAAGATATTAAGATGTATAGATATTTACAAAATCATTATCTATAATGATATAGAAGACCCTCAGAAATAACTATATAGAGTTAAAATGTCTGCATGATCGTCGTGCTATGATAATTATGATCATTTATGAACTTCGGAAATGAAATAAAATGCAGAATTATCCTCGCAGTTGTGAACACAATTTATGCAATTGCGAAAAGAAGCCTGAAAAAAAGTCAGGGCTTCAACGGGGAAGCTTTAAATGTTTGTGTCGAGATGGTTACCACATGGAGCCTGATCGCCGCACCTGCAAAGCAAAAGGTTTGTATAAAACAGTTTTTTTTTTTTTTGCTTAATGGAGGGATTAGTTTTAAACTTTGGGGTAAAAACGGAAATTAGTTAATTTATTAGAATGGCAGGGTTATCTTTCAACTTTTCAAGGAAAAAATACATGTCAGTTACTATTCAAAAACTATTATAAATAATCATCATTAATGTCTTGTATTGTTTTGTTTCTCACAGGTGATGAGGGCTTCCTCATTTTTGCTAACCGACAAGACATACGACATTTAACGTTTGACTCATCAGACTACACCCCAGTTGATACTAGGGCAGAGGGGTGCAACAGCACTGGACTTTGATTTCAAAAAGTAGGT
>JAEMWC010001425.1:0-92500 GCA_016490735.1 Pachyseris speciosa
AAATAAAAATAAAAATAATAAAAAAAATAAAAAAATAATAATAATCTTTGCAAGATACAACCGCGATCATTTATAAAGAGATGATGAGAATGAGCCCGAATCAGTTCGCAGAAATTTTAAACGCTATTGAACCGGACATCTGCAAACAGAGCACCAAAATAGCGATTAAGGATTGGCTAGCAGGGCGAACGTCACTGGTTTCAGGATACAACTTTGTTAGAAGAGCGGCAAAACACAGCAACTTTTTTTCATCGAGCAGAAATGTTGGACGTAAAGCCCTGACAAAACTATCGAACAAAGTTGAGTCCAACATCCAACATTGTTGGATCAAATGTTGAGATAGAAACAAGCTACTGGTACAAGTAGCGCTAAATTTAATTGAAAACATGGCGCTAAAACGAAAAGCGCTTATATAGCGTTACATGTATAATGTTTATGCTATTAGAGCTGTTCGAGGATGTAACTGTCGTTGTCAAGCGAGGAAAATCCTTGGAATGGTTAAGAGAACGAGCTGAAAAGGGTGTTCCATACCGCTCTACAGTTATCATTGCAAGATACACCAGCAGAGATGATGAGAATGATCCCGGATCAGTTCGCAGAAATTTTAAACGCTATTGAACCGGACATCTACAAATAGAACACCAAAATAGCAATTATTTATTGGCTAGCAGGGTGAACGTGACTCGTTTCAGGATACAACACTGCAACATTTTTTCGTCGAGCAGAATTGTTGGACGAAATGTTTGATCAAAAGCAAACTCTATCCAACATTTTGATCGAGCCAAATTTGTTGGACGAACATCATCCAACATGGACAGCTAAACGGTCGAACAATGTTGGATTAAGCAAAGTTGGAATGTTGAATCCAACTTTGTTCGATAGCCCTGGCCAAACTATCGAACAAAGTTGGATCCAACATCCAACAATGGTGGATGTGAATGTTGAGATAGTGGCAAAACACTTTCCAACATTGCTAGACGAAACAAGCTACCGTTACAAATTGGCGCTAATTAAATTCAAAACATGGCGCTAAAACGGACACGAAAAGCGCTTTATAGCGTTACATGTAATGTTTATGGTATTAGAGCTGTTCGAGGACGTAAATGACGGTGTCAAGCGAGTAAAAACCTTGGAATTGTTAAGAGAACGAGCTGACAAGGGTATGTTCCATGCTGCTCTACAGTTATCATTGCAAGATACACCCGCGATGATCGATGATTCAGGAGGTGATGAGAATGAGACTGGATCAGTTCGCAGAAATTTTAAACGCTATTGAACCGGACATCTACAAACAGAGCACCAAAATAGTGATTTTTGATTGGCTAGCAGGGCGTACGTGACTCACTTTAACACACAACTTTGTTGGAAGAGCGGCAAAACACTACAACATTTTTTCATCGAGCAGAATTGTTGGACGTAATGTTTGATCAAAAGCAAACTCTATCCTCAACATGGGCGGCCAAACGGTCGAACAATGTTGGATTGAGCAAAGTTGGAACGTTGAATTCAACTTTGTTCGATAGTTTGGCCAGGGCTTAAGCTGTAATTATTACGACGTGAACTAGTTTAAATTTTGAAGTTTTGTGACATAAGATATGTAGATTTTTATCTTATGAATTAATAAAGACTACTACTATATTTTAAAGATGGGATACAAAGTAACTCGAGAGCTGCAACGTGGAAAGTACCATTTGTAAAACATTTGAATAAGAAACAGAGATAAGAGAGATGAAAATGGAATCGACATATTTTGTACAATACACAGAAAAACGGAAAAAGACCGGCTAAATAATAGTATTCAACGCAATCAAAATTAAATACTAACCGCGAGGATTAATCATGTCTAAATCTTACGTAAATGAAAAACCAAGGAATTAAAAAAAGAGGTTTAACAGTTACACAATCCTAATATGACTACTGGGAATCCTGTGACCGTCATGGGGGCAGCTTAACTTACTGGTTGTAGAAACGGACTAAGCTAAGTGGGAACTAACATAACTGCAGATTTTTAAATTGTCGCTACTTTTACGGATCGTATTTTAAACTGTTTTTGCCCCTGTATTACTTATTGAAACATATGAGGTGAATATACTGCGGTTTATACTTATTGAAATATATGAGGGTGAATATACTGCGGTTAGGATCAAATTACAAAAACACCAGTTGAGGAAGTTCTTCTGTTGTTTTTTGCTTTTAGCAAGAAGAAGAGAGGAAGAGTTGAGATCAAGCCGATGGAGGAAGAAGCTCTCCCCATGGAAATCCGTAAGCCGATGACCCTAACAGATGTGGAATAGCCTTGAAATTAACCTGACCTAGGAGATGTTTGGAACTTCTACAATCACGCTTATTCAGTGATTTAACTAATTAGTTTCTTAGTTGCGACACTTGATAGTGACATCATACTGGTATTATAATTTAAGGTTGCTCCAGGTCGAAGTAGCAAGCACTTGTGCTTGGTAGATTGTAATGTCTTTCATTTATTCCTTCTGGACGATATTTGTCCCTAAGGAATTAATATATACACCAAAGAGCACTGTAAAGTAAATTGGGTACAGTGTTAAATTTCGTCAAGTTCGTGGGCTTTTATCAACTTCCCGCATGATCTTGCTATGCATTAGCCTGCACTGCTTGGACGCTCCGAGAGGCAAGAAGAGTACCAGTGTCCCCTTTTGCAAGGGTGGGAAGAGGAGAGGTTGCCCCTTTTGCTCTCCATTCCAGACGCCTTGGCAATTCTGGCGTTCCTTCCGGGTTGGGCTCGTAAGAAGTCAAGATGGCGGCAGTTTGATCACTACAATCTCAACAGTCACATGGAAAAATAGGGGACTATAAACAGCTTCATTGGAACATCGGTGTAGACTCGTTGGTCGGGTTTATAAATCTTTGTGTTACTTAGAATTCTATTTTTTGTAACGTGGTATTGCTTCACAAAGTAAAGACCTTCAAACGCTCTGTCAGCTTTGACCACCTTGTGAAAGATGTCGATCTTTTGAAATGATAGCCTTTTAAGAATTAAAACCGTTTGTCCTGTGATTTAGGTATTTTGATGTCGATTTTGATCCACAGCAGTTAAGAGATATAGTCTCGTTTATGGCAAACGCCCAAAGGTGAAATAACATCCTGACCATGCGCCGTTTATTCGTGTTTACTGTTCTTGTTTGTTTATGAGCAGTTTCGTGTGTTAACCATAGACACGTTAAACAAGGAGCTTAAACATGCTACGACAATTTTTGTGCAATAGCTGTAATTATTTTGCTGTTTATACTTTGTTTCTCTATGCACATCCGGTTTCAAGAAATGTATTATCCCAGGTCTCGCGCATTTAAGTATTGCCCGTTACTTTTTAAAAAAAAACTGTACAAGTCAATGGTAGTATAAATAGTCAAATCACAACTGTAAACTAATTCACAACTGATAATGATCGTTGAACGATCGAAACATGTCTTGTTTTAAACTCAAAGTGGTTGTCCATTTTTAAATAGACACATAATTATTTTTGCATGGTTTCCACACCTCCCATTGTTAGTTTTTGAGAAAACGTCAATGACGATCTGACTACTGCCTAATTTTACGAATGGGGTACTCGAGTATGCAACGGGAACTGTTTCCCTACTGTTTTCGATCAGTGTTGGTTCCTTTACGCCCCTTCCTGTTTTACGTGCGGAGGTGAAGGAGACAAGGCCACCGTCCACTGACGCAATCATATGAACTGTCAAACCAGATATTGGGCACGCAGTCATATGATCGTATCAGTTATTTTAAGACCCTCCTCTGTGGTCCGGTGTGGGGTTTGAACCAGCAACCTCCCGCTTAGTAGTCCGGTGCTCTGATTCAACTGGGCGGCGGTTTGTTTTTCGATGAAAACTCTTTTAAAAAAACATTAAATCCGCTCTCCTATAGAATTTTATCCGACGAACTGCCTAGTTGCTAGTTCCCGGTCTACGGCAAGAGCGTTAAAAGTATCGAGGTTGGAAATGTTATTAACATATCAACAGCGGAAAATTGTCCCTTTGACAGTAAGATGAGCGACAAAGGATGGACATATCTAGGGCGTGGCTCACGGGGATTACAAAAGTGTTTTACTGGTCACCTTATCTTTGAACTGTTCTGTTCCAAATTAAGAATCATATTATTCTTCACCTATAATTGAACAGTAAAAAAATTGCTTTATGGTCATAATCTGTGGTATCCTGATAAAGAGAGGCTGTGCTTTTTGAAGTATTGGTTTATAGTACATCTGCCCCTTGCCTTGTAACCAGCCTTGTTTTTTTTTTGTTGTTGTTGTTGTTGGTTTTTTTTGCTTTTTTTTGTTTGTTTGTTTGTTTGTTTGTTTTTTTACCTATAACTAAAATTTCATAGCTGATTAGATCTCTACTGCAGGATCCAACTTTTCTACTTTGCAACGGTGATACTTCCTAATATCTTTCAGTTTCATTAAATAAATAACTGTTTTTTATGTCTTTTGCTTTTTACTTCTTTTGCACTTCTTCATATAAGTGCTTTCTGTTAAGAGGAAATAATCTGAATATTGGTAGATGTTTCCAGATTGAGCAACGGTCACTTTTCATTTTTATTTCTATGGCGTTCCTCTAATTCTTCTTTTTGCCTTTCACTCTTCGTTATTAGAGCTCTTTTTAAAGTTCGCTTATACAGAGAGCACTTCGCCCTGTCCTCTTTCGCTTAGCAGACTTCGCAGGTCTACTCTCTCAATTTGGTGACTTTCATCTGATTTGTAACTTTTACTTTCAGTCATATCATGTGCGAAAGACATCTGCTTCAATAATACTCAAGCATGCGCATACACGCGCATTCACAGTTTTTCCAAAACCCTAGCCATCTACTGGTTTCGTGTAACGTGGTTTCTTTGTCACTGTTTTTCTTTTGGAGGACAACCTAAGAAAATACTTGATCGAGCGAAGTATTTTTCCAGCGTCAAAACTGAAGACCAAGCTTAAAAGCCCGTAGATGTCTAGGTAAGTCAGGTCAATTCTCAGTCTCTGTTTCCCAGGCTCTTTCGCGTTCACGCGACGTTCCAGCTTTATAACTCTCCATGACGACCGGTTCTTCAGGCAAGTATTCCAGGCCTGGATTGATTGTGGCTCTTCTTTTCATCTTCTTCTTCTTTCTGATAATAAAAGAAAATATTCCACATTCAATTAGTTCAGTGGTCCAGCTCGGTAATATGTACTTATTGACTGAGTCTGGTCGAGCCGGAAGGGAAAATATTTGGCTCGAGGTTATGGCGTACGGACCGAGCGCCGCGAGGTACGGTGTGCCATGACCGAAAGCCAAATAATTCCCCGTCCGGCCCGACCTTACTCAGTCAATAAGTGTTTTATCATATAGTCTCTTTAGACTCTTCATGAACACGTAGAAGATGAAGTTTCTACAAAACATCGACAACTTTGCACAGAAAATTGATCTAATATGTTATATTTGTATTTGGGTTGTTAAATAAATTTACGTGGTTAGACGCGACGAATTCTTCTAAAATCGTATCGCCGTATATGCCGTACGGGTTTTTCCGGCCGTTCTCGCGCTAACGTGTACGGCCCTCACTTTTTTTTTTTTTTGACTTCGCAAAACAATTTTAATCATTTCAGAATAATAAAAACGTGGTGGTCACCAAGTTCGTTTTTGAGCAAAAGCAAAAAGTTAGGGATGTCTCTAATAGATTAAAGGTGATTTCCAGTCCGTACTGCGCAGTCTCAGCATCCCAATGTTTGTGAGGCTCACTCGTTGGAATTCGAATCGATGTTATTCGTTACGAACCACTGACCTTATAGTTGAGGCATTTTAAATTCTTTTCCCAACTGTTTCTTTGATTTTTATAGCTACGAAGCTGTTTTCTCTGGTGATATTGGAAGGAACGACGCATAAAGCTTTGTATCAACAATGGCGGTTGACACGAAACTTTGAATTTACTTCATGTACCGGTAAGTGATTGCGAAACATTACATTTTGTGACGTCTTACATGAATCAAAACAAAAACGTAAACAAACTCTTGAGACGAAGTACGGACTGAAAATCAACTTTAAACTGTGGCTATGGTAACCTTTTGTGTCGAAAAATTCTCATTCCTTGATAATCAAGGACTGGTCATTTGTTTCATACCACTGTAAAGGTAACAACGCATAAAAATTGGTAGCAATGATTCCTTAAAGTGAGAGTGCGATACCGGTATTAGGCGCCATAAGCCTCAAGTGCTAGAAATAGAGCGTCTTATTAAAGCGCCTATCCAGTGGTTCGATATATACTAAAGCAATTAGTAATTGTGTTGGTGAATGGTGGATATTCCATGCACGATGTTGTTCGTCACTTCACGTCTCGGCAGACATCCACCACTTTAGATATCCACCTCCCATTCGCTGAATAAATTTTAAAAATTATGATGTCAACGTCAGCATCCTCCTGCATAGACGAAAATTTAGAGTCATATTCGATTTCGCAATAACTTCTTTCCAAAAATATTTGAAGGCTCAATGCTGTCTATGCCCCTGACCTCCACGTTCCTATTATAATTTTTCCTTTCATCAATTGTGAATTGATCATTACACATCCTTTTAGTATGGTCGGTCACATGCGTTTATTTTAGGTTTGGTTTTTCGAAAGACAGATGCCCAGTTAATTCAAAGAAACTTACCGCCAAACCAGGACAACAGTAACCAAGATGATAACGACCACTCCCAAACTCACACCAATGGCAACCCATTTTCCGATACCGCTGGCGCTCGCCTCTGATGGTTTCGCCGTTGGTAACGTTGTGGACAGTGTGACAAGAGCTTTCAAATCAGTGATGTTTGCCCCAATAGCGTTCTCAAGTTCTGACTTGTACAATACAACAATGCCAAGCAGAGTATTGCCAGGTAGTACGGAGACATTACCAATAAACAGACCCAGGGGCTGCTGTACGTAAAACGCAACTAGAATGGGATCCGAGGCGTTGTTGGGGTAGCCAGGTAAGAGGTGAACTTGGTCAGCGGTGTACAGATCGAAGAAAGGGGAGCGTCTGATGATAAATAAATGAATAAAGAAGCGAGCATGGAATTAATTAAGTGCCCCACACAAAACGAGTTTTTCGGGCTTCAACCCATTGTCTCTGTCCTCACAATATTAACCTCCACGGGCCATCAATCTTATCTTAAGACACAGCGCTGGAGAAAATGACAAAATTTCTCCTTTCATTAACCCCAATGCAGAGTCTGTGTACACTCAGACGAACCATTATCAAACAGATCTTTACGCAAGAAGATTGACCGTCTTACTTAGATATAAGGCCATGGAAACATTCAATAGTTCGATCGCTCATTATTTAAGGTCTACGTGAATGTATGTTTACGAAACACCGCAGACAGTTACCTTTTTCGTCTTGAATCTTTCAGTGCACATTCTGTCCTGTTCTCATTGCAGAAGCTTGAGGTGACTGACGCCATTTTTTCTTTGAAAATCTTGTCAGTGTTGAAATCCCATTCAAACTGTTCCAAGGTACAAAATTACAGAGATTAATTCGTTCACTCATTCATTCAGTCATCCATCCATCCGTAAATCTGTTCATTCATTCATTCAAACATTCATCCATCCATTCATTCATTCGTTCATTCATTCATTCATTCAGTCAGTCAGTCAGTCTGTCATCTATCCATCCATCCGTCCGTCCAGTCACTCATACATTCATTCATTCATTCATTCATTCATTTGTTCGTTATTTTGTTTAATAACCCACATACATCATCCTTAGTTGCAATTGATATTTGCACAGCCGATTCCTCTTCCATCTTTGAAGGCTGTCGTGGTGTTGGCAGCACTGGAGTGGGAGGAGGATCGCCCTTGGCCAGACCTAAGGAAGTAAGGCAAGGTTTTAACTAATACAAGGCAAGATGGCTTAAAATAAAAACAGACGATTAAAAGGTCTTCTTCGAACACGAGGTTAGAACTTCCTTATGCATTAAAATAAACAGCACCAATGGAAAGTACCGCTCAGCAGCTTTTATGTATATGGTCACACTCAAGATTTCATTCGCAGACTCAAAAGGAAATACCACCTTGTACAGCATAATAAATAGTACCACAGAAAAGTACTGCTCACTAGCTATCATTTGAATGGCCACAGCTTATGATTTTTTCCACAAACTAAGAAGTTCCAAGACGAGGTAAATTAAAATAAACAACATAACGGGAAATTGTTGCCCGTCATTTGAATGGTCAAAGAATAGGGTCGACAAACTTAGGACTTAAACGAGAACAAAAAAGGAACAGGAAGAATCTGATCCCGTCTTCGAGAGAAGCATATAGTCGATCACTGCACTTACGTCAATATTTCAGTATTTTTAAAGTACTAATCGATTCGCTAGGTCTTACGTACGTGCTCATGAGGATCCAGCACAAGCAGGTTTGTCAAAAACGTCAATCCCCTAGAAGCAATCTTCAACTACGTACTGCATTAGGTGCTTTTCATTCTGTTTTGCAATATTACGTTAAAAAATCAATTGATCTCCTTTAATATTACCTCTGCATTTTCCGTCGATGAAGTACAAGTTCTGGTCACATTCACACTTGTACGAGCCACGAGTGTTGACGCACTTGTGGAACTCGTCCGTGCAATTAAACAACTCATCATCCAGACATTCGTTAATATCTGATAAACGAAAATCAAACAGACAATTAGTTCGGTAATTGAATTAATCGTTTGGGGGTGTCATGATGTATTTAACATATAAATCGCAACGTTTGGCAATTTAGTGCTGCCTTTCGTTGGGCCCTTCTCTCCATTTGTATGGCAACCGACGGCAAGTTTCGGTAGAGATCTGTTCGGTGGAGGGTAATTCTCGGGACGCCTCGGGCTTTCGGCGTCGATTAAAGAGTGCACTCGGATTTTCGTAACTAAAACGTTGCCTAAAATATTCGCAATTGGGAAATCATAGCCCCTGAGGTTTTCGGAAAGGCCGTATTTTCTGTTTTTGGCAGTCAAAAACGTCAGCTAGCATTTTCGGAAAGAAAATAGTTCCCTCGAAAGTTCGTGTTAAGTTCATTTCAGCTTGCATTCTCTCAAAGGAACATTTTCTTCCCCAACATTTTCGGGCAATTAAAATTTCACGCTAGGAAATCCGAACAGATGAACTTCTTCTAGCGAATGAAAACATAACTTTAAACAGACTTCAAACACCATAAGGCACTTAAAAATGCCTTTCTACAGCTTTTGGTTGATTTGGCTCGTTGGGTGCCCCTGTTGTATCTCCATAGTTGTCTGTGACTTTTCATTTTTTCTATTTAAACATATTGCTATACATGTTCGCCACAAGAGCTAAATAAGTTCATCACGGGGGGCTTACACCTAAACCTTAAATTGAAACATAGGATTAACACGGACACGGACACAAGTTTTTTTCATTCGAGGCGAGTTTACCGGCTAGTTTACAGTATAAATATCTCGCATAAACTCAACAATCTCTCAATCGCAAATTATAGCTATATACTTCACTTATATCTCAATCTCTCCTCTCTAATTTCCAGTTTGCTTTGCTTTTACTTGATTATTGTGCGTTGTTTAATTTAACTTTATTGTTTTTAACTTGTAACTAAATGATAACTTTATCAGTCTTGTAGCTTATAATGTAGCAATCGAATGCATAACTTATAATATTAATAGTGATATTGAAGTAGTGATGTAATCTTTTTAGCTTCTGATGTTTAATGTGATTTGTTACTAATACCAACCAAGATTAGCTGATGCTATACGCGGGTTGGGTAAATTGTCCTTTCATTTTTGATTGAATAAAGAACAGAATGTTGGGCATTAAGTAGTAGGACTCTTAAACAGGCATTATGAAGGAAAAGAAAGAAAAAAACTATTTAGTTATTGAAAACTCAGGTGGTACCTTGACAGTCGTAGCCATCTCGGCTCAGTTCAAATCCTTTCTGGCATGAGCACTTGTAACTTCCAGGGATATTTTCGCAAATTTGAGCGCAACGATGGAGGGGCTTTTCTGGATCACATTCATTGATATCTGGAGAAAATGTGTGAAAAATGGCTATATGTTGGTGAAATCTTGATTTGAAAGTAAACTATGAATGGCAAATTTATCTGCTTTATCATCCGTTTTCAATAATTCCCAATAAGAGTGCAGGATTAAGTTAAAACGCGCATGTTCTGATATGTGCTCTAACCGATCACTCCAAATATGTTTTTCCTTCGTCATACCGTGAAACCATAAAACTTGGGACATACGGATTTCCCTATGATTACCATCGGAAATACTCAATTTTTTTGTCGTTGTTGTTACATTTTTGTTTTCTCAATGTTGCTGTTCATTCTTTTTCGCGGGGAAAAGGGGTATATAGAAATGTGCAACTGTGCAGGGTATGATTTTCAAGCAGTTAGTTAGGGATAATGGTTAGAAATAAGGGACATAAATACCCGCACCAAAACTGTTCCAGAGTTAACCCACCCGCATCGCTTATATGTGCTTCATTGGCCAGGTGTCTTGTAAGTCTGTTTTGTTTTTGTTTTTGAGGAATGTAATTGCATCAATGATACCAGGGTATTTGAGTTATTTTGAGTAAAGCGTCAAGGTCCGTTTCCAAGATTTTATCCGCCTCCAGAGAAAATAGGTTTTTTGTTCAGTTATCTACCCCTGATATTAATATCAGAGTATTAAGAAGATGATGTCTCTACTACCTTTGCACGTTTTTCCATCGCTCTCCAACTCGTAGTTAGCGAAGCATGCGCAAGTTGGCTGGTTGGTACTTCCTTTGAAGCAAAATTGTGAACAGCCATGACCAGACGAACATGGATTTGTGGCTACAAAAGAGTTAACATATGTATTACTGATTGTTGGTTACTAAATGCGGGTCCAAGAAGAATCATTCTATCTCCACGGTCATGGAGGACAGGAGAGCTCCCTTGCAGGACACTGCTTTAAAGCCAAAGATCAAATCATTTCTGATATTCTTACCTGGATGGTCTACCATGCCTCAGTAGAGGAAATAGACACCTCACCTACCCCAGCACAATCGCAAGAGACACCGGGTTTATCTTTGATGAATTTCGGAGACCGATGACAGATGAGAGTCAGTGGCAAAACAGAATGGCATCGATCTCGACTGTAGTCGAAGGATGATGATGATAACTAATTTCAAATAGTGAAGAAAAAATTCATGACATGCACCGCCCTTCACTTGGTATCAATAATTACCACATTTCTGGCCAGAAATTTCTCTGTTAACACTTACCCACACAATTTGACCAGTCAGCGGGATCTCTTTCGAAATACTGGTTACAAGAACAGTTGTAACTGCCCTGATTGTTGACACACCTCTGTGTACAGTTATTTCGTATCTCACATTCATTGATATCTATAACAAAAGGACAACAACAAGGATGACGAATAGTCAAAGAAACAGTTGCTATACTCGTACGATTAAAGGCCCTGGCAAACGAGAATACGTTGTTGCGGACACATTCTTGCTGATGATGTTTCTTGGGTGCGCAAACGAGCGGGATGCAAATAAATGTTGTGTTTCCATGCTCCGCAAACTGGGAAAAGTTTGTTGCGGACACAAAAATCGGAAATATTTGCGAGCAAACAGGGAAACATTTGTGTCCGCAACAATGTGTCCGCTACAATGTGTCCTCGTTTGCCAGGGCCTTGACATATAACATAACAGTCTTATCAGTTATAATCAGGGCCTGAATTACGGAGTCACGTCAGGGGCTTAGCGGGCAGCACAGGATTTTCGCGCCAAAACTTCTTCAAAATAAAGCGCAATTGTTTTCTTTTGAGCAAACTATATTCCATCCATTCCTTGATTTCGCTGTTGGGAGCATAATGAACATAGTACTATTCAGTTCATTCCAAGAACAGATAAGGACTCAAAAGAAAACGAGTGCGTTCTACTCCCATTCCGGAATGGTTCCAAAGGAACGTACCCTTTGAATTGTTAACAAAAATAAAGAAAGCGCATCTGAGAGCGTCCAAGAACGTTGGTGAACCCGTCTGTCGAGATACGGTAAACAAAACGGTTAGCCATCCCTATGCTCATTTGCACGGACGGATTCAGTATTTAAAATTGGGGCAGAACTGGTGAAAATTATCTTCGCAAAAATTATTTAAGGCTCGTTTTTGAGGCAAAAAATAGTACCACAGGGAATTGACGCAGATTTTTTAAACTTTCCTTTAATTTCAGAATTGTATTAAACTTCCTATTGGAAGGTATTCAAAATTAAATGAGGAGTCACTTCAACTGATGGTATGACTTACCGTCACAGCTTCTTCCATCGGCATTGAGCCTGTATCCTTCACGACAATCACAGATATAAGACCCCGGAACATTGAGACAGATTTGGTCACAGCTGTTTGAATTATTGCTCTGACATTCATCGAATTCTACAAAAATAAACATAATTTAAAACTTCACTGCGTTACGAGAGGGTTTTCCATAAAGACGCTCGTGCACTATTAACTCCAAATCCCATCTGTAATGGTTGCGGTTCACAAGCATAACAACAAAAAAATTTGAAACTCTTTACTTTCTTTCCTTTTTTTTAATTTCAAAGAGAAAAAGAGGACGTGCTAAACCACCTCTAGCTACCTTCACTCCGCAATTCCTTCAGTTTGAAACCTGTTGCAATAAAAGATATATTCTTTGCCCATATTTTAAAGGGAAAATTGAGGTACAAATATCACTTTCTTGGTTTCGGTTTAGTGAACTAGTGCTCTGTGACGCCCCCTACACACCTGCACACTGCGCGCCATTTCCGGTGTAACCTGTTGGACAAGGCCCGCAAATGTATCCACTGGCATTAGCTGGAGGAGGAAGATCAGTGCACTCTACGCCTGAGTAACACGGCTGACCATTCATCTCGCAGGCGTCAATGTCACTGTCACAGAACCTTCCTGTGTAACCTCCCTGGCATGTGCATCCCATGTAAACAAATCTGCTATCAGTGTTGACCGGGTCGCCTTCATCTGGTTGCCTGCACTGCCCACCGTGATTGCAGGCGCACATGTTAATCGTGGGGCTCCAGGTTGTGCTAGCGCCTTTGTCGTCAGTAGCAACAAAAGACAGATTGAACTGTAAAGAAAAGAAAAGAAATTCGTTACCTCTAGACATAAGTTGAAGGATGTAGAACTCTTGTCGTATATTTTGGTACTTGCAAATTGAAATTTGGTTACTGGCGCCGCCTACCTTTCGTGTAGATGTAACAAGCCAAGTGAAATGAAGCACGTTACCACTTTGGTTCTCGGTGGCGCCTGGGGGCTTGTTAATCACTCTAAACGAAATCGTGTCGTTGTCTTCTGCTATGATATCCAACTGAACAATTGAATTAAGTGTAGCGTTTATTGAGCTTGAATTGTTGATTATCTTGGTGGAAAATTGTCTGAGCAACGAGGTAAGAAAAAGACAAAAAAAGAGTTACCAGCTTTAAGGTGGCTCAAAACAGCTTTCAGCGCGTTCCAAGACGTAGATTTTGATGGGTCATTATTACCACTCTTTATCCGTTGATGTTACAATCATGGTATTACAAAATTGCCCAGTCATTGGAGAGTACATTGTTATCATTTTCGTGACGCTACATATTACCATAGCAACGGTATGACCTGCTAAAAACACCCTTAATTTTAGCTTTAAGTACTTATATTTCAAAAACGGCAAGGTGAAATTTTTTGTTATCGAAATTTGATAAGCAGGATAAGACGCAACTTTTGGCAAAGTTTAAAAATTCTGTAGATGGATTCAGAGCCACCTTTAAAGTTCGAGAATTTAAGGTGGCTCTGAACCCGATGTACAGAATTTTTAAACTTTGTCAAAAGTTGCGTCTTATCCTGCTTATCAAATTTAGATACAATAAAAAATTCACCGTGCCGTTTTTGAAATATAAGTACTTAAAGCTAAAATTAAGGGTGTTTTTAGCAGGTCATACCGTTGCTATGGTAACATGTAGTGTGACGAAAATTATAACAACGTGCTCCCCAATGATTGCGCAATTTTGTGATACCATGATTGTAGCATCAACTGATAAAGAGTGGTTATGGTTACCCCATCAAAATCTACGTCTTAAAAGCACTGAAAACTGTTTTGAGCCACCTCAAGTACCAAATTCAACTATTAGACTTATTTCTTACAACACCTGGCTCTTCAGTTAACGTCTGTACAGTTATACACAACTGCCTTTCACGCAAGGACGAGTGTAAAATTAATGCGCTTCAAGGGTTTAAAAAAGGCAGACTTCCAGGTACTAAACGGTCTTTCCGGATGTCGACTGCTGTTTCTTTGACAATAGAGCCATCACTATAAATGGCGCTACCCAAAGGAAAAATACCTGCACATTGCCATCCGCAGCATTTGAATTTCTTTGTGTAGATAGCGTTAACGGTGCTCGTGACACACTCGAAGAAACTTGATTCTTTATAAGCCCGTGATTTCTTTATCAAGCTTTCCTCGCCATCTACTTCCCTTAATTTTCTGTATATTGTACATTTATTATAATGATATGGCAATGAATGAATGAATGAATTAATTAATTAATGATGAATGTGGAAATGAAATCAAATGAAGAATAATCCACGCAGTTGTGAACGCAATTTATGCAATTGCGAAAAAGAAGCCTGAAAACCACGAGAATCATTCTTCATTTGATTACATTTCCGCAGTTCATATATGA
Organism: Pachyseris speciosa; assembly: GCA_016490735.1. NCBI lineage: Eukaryota > Metazoa > Cnidaria > Anthozoa > Scleractinia > Pachyseridae > Pachyseris > Pachyseris speciosa. Next base: position 14,661 of record JAEMWC010001425.1, read on the forward strand.
TTTATTTCAGTATACATCATTCACATTCTTCTCTTTCACGGGGAACATATGAACCCACAATTTACCTGCTCCCAATGCCAGTGGCTTCATAGCTCAGTTGGTTAGATCATCGCACCGGTATTGCGAGGTCACGGGCTCAAACCCCGTTGAAGTCCTCAATTTTTTCAGGCTTCTTTTCGCAAATGCATAAATTGCGCTCACAACTGAGTTTTCATAGCCAAATCATGATTGTAGATTATTTGGTTCCTTCTCCAACCTTTTTGTTGCCCCTATGAGATCGGAATTCGATTACAGCGCTTACCAGTCACACGCGCCCTCCAACGATTTTTCCCATTTTCGAAAACTAAGTTTTGGTGGACGTCAATCAATGTTTCCATGACAATATAGTCCTCGTTTCGTGTCAGTTTCACGGCCATGTTCAATCGTCGTTGTGATCAGGTATAAATCGCTCAGTTATTACTGAGAAAGTCGTTTCCAATTTAATTCGTTGAGATGGAGGATTATTATGTCGAGACGACATGGTCAGCCTTGAATCACATAGCATGCAGAAACACTTTTTGGGAGCAAAACGTTTGTGAAGAAGGCGATTCGATTGTACGTAAACACCGGAGCCGTAAGGGATCCGCCAAAGAGAAGATCAAAGAAACGAAAAATATCAGGTAGCTGAAAACGTTGGTCTCAGAAAATGAGTCGAGTTGTGTGGAAATTGACTTTTTATCAGCTTTTTTACGGATGTAGATTTTTTAGCCGCAGAAATTCTTGTCATTAGTTATGCTATAAGATAATCCAGAGCTCTATCTTGACGAATTGCAAGCGTGGTTGGAGTACGAGAGAGGTGAGGCGTATGCAATGCAAACCCTCAGCAGAACTATAAGACAGATGGGATTGACAGTAAAAAAAGGTACTGAAAACCGCAAGAGATTAGCAGTCAAAGTTTTGTAGTTCATCCTGTAATAAAGGTTATTATTTAGTTCTCAATTTGTTGTGGTTGCCGTACACTGTTCGTAAATTTGTAGCCTCAAATCATTGCCCGTGAGCGAGACGAACGAAAAGGCACAGAGTTCAGAAGATTTACTTCTCAGTTTCAACCAGAACAGTTTCTGTTTATCAACGAGTCAAGTAAAGACGAAAGAGAAACTTGGGTACTCTGCGAGTAGTTCGTTTAAAAGAAACCCCGTTATTGTCATGGATACATTTGATTGACGTCCACCAAAACTTAGTTTGATGAAGGAAAAAGCCGTTGGAGGGCGCGTGTGACTGGTAACCGCTGTAATAATATAATTTGTGTTCTAGTAAACAATTTTGAGAATGAAATAACATTCTTTTTTCTCGACCACCAGCCCAAATTTTAAGTGGAAAAAAGTAAGGGTAAATTACCGAGGTTTTCTTATAATCATGCGAACGCCTCTACTCACCAAGAATGTTTGACTCATTCACCAACTGAATATTGATATCTTTTGTTACCATGCCAACAGACAGGTCTCTTGTAGATGCCACGTCAAACAAGCACTCATAATCTTCTCCACACTGAGCTTCAGCTGCGAGCCTTAAGCTGTCGTTATGCCACGTGATGTTATCAGAAAACATGGGCTCGAAATCCAGCTTCGCAAACGTGTCCACGCTTTCATTTTGAGCATAGGTGAATAAGGACTGGGATTGGTTGATTTGCCCTGAAACAATGGAATAACCGAGCTATAACCTCACAGCAACATTAACTCGGAGAAAGTCAATCTTCGTCTTTACGTGTGATAATTTCTGTATAATATTTACTGTACAATTCACAAATTGCAATCACTCATTTCAGAACACTCTCACTCACTAAATATAAATTACAAAACTACTCTATATTTAAATCAACTAGTGATGAAAATCTGAAAAAGTTATCGAATATGTACTTACACTTAACACCAAACTTGAAATGAATCTCCCAGAACGAGGAGGAGGATGGTAGTACCGACCCATCAGGCAACGTGTAGTCGTCATCCGGGTTATCGTTCCAAGTTCCCAGCAACCCTTTCGTTGTATTTTTATAATCATCTCCGGGAGTTACAACAAAGGACAGCATTTCTCTTTTCTCGCAAAAATTGACGGCCGTTGTTGACGGGAAAGAAACTTCCAGACAATTTTCTTCAGGCTTTGAGAAAGAGATATTACCCCAACGCTCACACTTTGGTTTGTTAGATTGCTATAGCCACTGTAAACTGCGTGGTCAATCAAAATGCTTATGCCACCTGGAACCAATAGAGGTAAAAACAATTAAATTATAAGACACAAAAAAAAACCATGCCCAATCACACTAAGGTAAGATATGCTAGAAGCGGGAGAATTGTTTAGTTATCTCATTTACTTGCGAATCTGCGGCAAAAACATTAGCCTGCAATTGTAGATTCGGAAATGTCATTGTCATTACTGTGAATTAAGATGGCGATGGGGTTAGCATTTTAAAGTTACTCTACCTGTCAGAACAAATCTTAAGGGTAATACGTTGAAGTGAATTTCCAGGGTTTTGTCGTCATATATCTTGTAGCAATGAAAACGCCGTAAGTAAGGTTTCAGTACAAATCAAGCTTTCTTTGAAATTAAAGGCTCTTATTCAATTAGCCAGTTTAAATTGGACCGAAATTAGCCGTGTTAAATTGGACCGATTAGCCTCCCTCACCTCCTTTCTTCACTTTCACTTCAACAATGCTTGTGTTTTCTTCTTTAGCAGCCCCAGCCGTGAAAATAGTAGCTGTTGTTGAATTCCCCTGTGCAAGGCCAGTCCTGGCCTGCAACTGGAATGCTCCGTTTTGTGCATCGATCATGACACATATTCTCCAAGGGCCATTAAATGTGTAGTTCCCACCATCCAGAGTCTTGAAATGAGGATCACCCCAAAACCAACCTATGTGATGAACAAACAAAGACTTTTTTTAAAAAAAACAATGGGAAAAATATAAAACAGCTGGTGAGTCATTAAGGCAGATGTTCAAGTTATAGGTAGTCACTTTGTCTGCTTAACAGTGCGTCGGTCAGTTTACCTGCCATTACGGTCAGACAAGAACACAATTGAACAGGTCCACATCAAATTCTGTAAACAGATTTTGAACGCACCGTGGTATACAGGAAACGTTGCATGTAGAGCAGAACTTGGACGACACCCCGTTAGTGTTGATATCAAAGCAGCTATATCTAATAATTGGCAGCGACTGAATTATGAAACAAATAACCCTTTGTTACGTGAAGCATTTCAATATTCAGAAGTGATGTTATAGTGCCCAATAATTTTACACAGGAAACCGTAACCTTGTAAAACCTCAAGACTGCTCGTTCTAATATGAAAAATAAATTAAGGAATGAATATATACAACAGTGGTTAGCATCCGAGAGTAGTTCATCGCTAGATTCTAGGCAAAAATTCACACTTGTGGAAATGTAACTTGTGAAAGCTGTAATGGCTAGTCTGACATGTTTCGTCGCTGCCAAGCGACTCTTCAGAGACCTTTCTGATATCAGGCAAACTCGTTGAGCATCTCGCTCAAAGTCCCGTTCGCAATCAGTTCAGCAGAAGCAATCTCGCCTTATATCGCATAAGGATTCCCGACCGCTAAATATTCACGAGAGCATTGTAATAATTGTGAAAACTTGTGAATAACTTGTGGAAATGTAACTTGTGAAAGCTGTAATGGCTAGTCTGACATACAGACAGTCTGATCATCTGACACATAAGGAACAATCTGACACATAAGGAAATTAAACAAGATTACCAGATAGAAGATTATCTGGAGAAAATTGGAAATCCAACTCATAGAGTATGCCTAACAAAGCTTAGGTTAGGAGCCACTCATTAAGAATACAAACTGGAAAGTACGAAAAAGGAGGACCATCAATTCCTGTGGAAAATAGAATATGTTTGGTTTGTAAGACGAATGCCATAGAAGATCAGCAGCATTTCTTGATGTGCTGCCAAGGGTACTATGATATCCGACTAGATTTCCATCCCATCGTTAAGAGAGTGGACAATTGCTTCGAGACCTTAAATGATCACGACAAGATTAAATATATACTGAAAGCTGGGAATCAAAATACATTCAAAATTATAGGGAAATATATCTACTTAATGCTTCGAAAAAGAAAAGAGATCCTCAACTGTAATTAAATGATAAATTAGTTTATTATTGTGAATTGTAAAATTAACATTCCTTTTTGTTATTTTAAGTCGCTAAGATTTTAGACTCTTTATTGTAAAGAGACCAATACTCCCTTGTGAGAGTACGGCAAGATATACTGTTACTGTTACTGTTACTGTTACTGTTACTGTTACTGTACTGTTACTGTTACTGTTACTGTTACTGTTACTGTTACTGTTACTGTTACTGTTACTGTTACTGTTACTGTTACTGTTATGTTACTGTCATTGTTACTGTTACTGCTACTGTTATTCATTCATTCATTCATTCATTCATTCATTCAGTCAGTCAGTCAGTCAGTCAGTCATTCAGTCAGTCTGTCTGTTTGTCTGTTTGTCTGTTACTGTTACTGTTACTGTTACTGGTTACTGTTACTGTTACTGTTACTGTTACTGTTACTGTTACTGTTACTGTTATGTTACTGTTACTGTTACTGTTACTGTTACTGTTACTGTCATTGTTACTGTTACTGCTACTGTTATTCATTCATTCATTCATTCATTCATTCAGTCAGTCAGTCAGTCAGTCATTCAGTCAGTCTGTCTGTTTGTCTGTTTGTCTGTTACTGTTACTGTTACTGTTACGGTTACTGTTACTGTTACTGTTACTGTTACTGTTACTGTTACTGTTACTGTTACTGTTACTGTTACTGTCATTGTTACTGTTACTGTCTACTGTTATTCATGTCATTCATTCATTCATTCATTCAGTCAGTCAGTCAGTCAGTCATTCAGTCAGTCTGTCTGTTTGTCTGTTTGTCTGTTACTGTTACTGTTACTGTTACTGGTTACTGTTACTGTTACTGTTACTGTTACTGTTACTGTTACTGTTACTGTTACTGTTACTGTTACTGTTACTGTTACTGTTACTGTACTGTTACTATTACTGTTACTGGTTACTGTTAATGTTACTGTTACTGTTACGTTACTGTTACTGTACTGTTACTGTTACTGTTACTGTTACTGTTACTGTTACTGTTACTGTTACTGTTACTGTTACTGTTACTGTTACTGTTACTGTTACTGTTACTGTTACTGTTACTGTTACTGTCATTGTTACTGTTACTGCTACTGTTATTCATTCATTCATTTTCAGTCAGTCAGTCAGTCATTCAGTCAGTCTGTCAGTCCATTTTTCCTTCGTTCATTAAGTCAAAGGGATAAAATTTTAAAACAGCCAATGAGTCATTAAGTCAGTTGTTCAAGTTATACTGGTCACTTAGTCCGCCTTTTACGGCAAGTAACCCATTCATTCAGTCAGTCAGCCAGTCACCTACTCAACCAGTAATTCATTCATTCATTCATTGATTCATTCGTTCATTCAGTCAGTCAATCAGTCAGTCAATCAGTCGGTCAAACATTCATTCAGTGGCATGCATTCATTTATTCATTTAGTCAACCAGTCGGCCAGCCGTTTGTCGAACGAAGCAATAAGCCTGCCGTTAAAGTCGTTCAGTTAGTTGCCATCAAATCGTTTTTGAGTGAGTCAGTCACTTTTTCAATCACCCAATACCAGTCAGCCAGTCTGTTCAATCCGTTCATGTGTCCTTTACTCGGAGCATCAGTCAGTCAGTCCACTGGTCCAAAACAAACATAGTAATAACGAACAGAACTTACGTCTACGGGGAGGTCTGTAAAGACGGCAGTCATCAGATGGACGATAAAAGTAAAATAAATTACAGTAAGGAAGGTCGACACAACAATATCTGTAGGCTTCCAGGTCAGTGTAAACAGTTTCAGCGCGATTCAACCAATAATAATAAACTTGCACTTTGACGCGACCCCCGTCAGGTGCTCCAGTCTTAAGCGCCCCCAGTTTTTCCAGTCCGAGGAGTAACAACACATTTGCGTCATCCTAAAAGATATCAGTCCCTTTTGAGGATTGTAATAAAAGAAGAATTTTGAGCGTCTTGACTCATAGCAATAATCGGGCCATGAATACCAGTCCCAACGGAATCTTCCCCAATCCAACCACGCCTGCCATTCAGTACAAGGACAAGCCATACGCCAATCCTGTCGTATCAACCAGTTATGAAAAAAAGGGAAACCCACGTCTTCTTGAAAAAAAGCCCAAGTGAAGCACTTCTCCAAAGAGCCGATGCCATCGCTGTCTTCGATCCTCCAAAAATATCTTCCAATCAAATCGGTGTTTCCTTTCTTTTCGTCAAGATTTAACATCCCCAACAAAGTCCCCGAGCTATGAAAAGAACAATACAGTAAGAAATAAAAGGGAAAGAATCTCTTGAATGATCAAAAGAAAATGAGAAAATTATTAATAGTAATTGCTGTGGGTATAATGGAAAAAGTATAGACTGGAATTAAACTGGAAGGGCCAAGAGGGATTTAAGGAGACTGACACAGGTTTCCAGCACGTATACCTTGATGGATCGATGCTATCAGTGTTTGTCACTTGATCCCCTGGTAGTGGTATGAAAAAAATGCCCAAACATTGGCAAACAAATTATGAAAATTTTCATGACATATTAGGTTACCAAAGCAAAAGTATATATAGTATATGTTAAAAACACCCCTAATCTTATCTCTAATAGAAGTGGTACTACGATCAGAAAATCACTTGTCTTTTTTCTTAAAATTTCGAAAGTGTGCTTGCTCGTGAAATTTCAAGCATTAATTTCAAGCAGAAGACTGTTTACTTTAAATGCAACTTTTTAATTTAACTGACCGATTAGGCCTCGGAGAGCTGGATCCAAGATAAAATGACGTCATATGCTCACTGGTTTAAAATTGCAGTGTGTGAATGCAGCTTATTAAGTATGCAAAACACGAGTTTGAGAGCCTGAAAGCTCAAAATTCCCGTGCTGCATACTAAATCAGCCATGTTTACACACACTGCATTCTTACTCTAGTGAGCTTTTTACGTCATTTTGTCCTCGATCCAGTTCTCTCAAGATTTTGAAGTTAGTAATGACGGATCACTAAATAGAAACATTTCAGTCCAAATTAAAGCTTGAAATTTCGCGAGTCGGTTGTTAATTTCAAGCGAGTCGGTTGTTAAGCAAACACACTTTCGAAATTTGAAGAAAAAACACAAGTGATTTTCTGATCGTATAACCACTTTAATTAATAACTCATAAACGAGCTCGATGCATATGTCCCCTATACTTTATTGTTGAACAGTAATTATCGTGTTAAGAGCCAACATTTTGCCAAGTTTCAAAATAATCGTGGAGTGGGATATGGAGACAACTTACATTTTCGAAAATTTATGGTGCCTCTGGATGTGTTCCCGATTTTTTAATTTACAAAAAATGTTGTCAGTATCTTATCTTATTGTATGACTGGCTCTTTCAGCGGTCAAGATGAATCAATACACCATTTTGCTAATGATCAGATCAGTTCCTGGTGAATTGTGGGTAGATCCGGTCCTTTGTGGGGGGAAACGGCCGTGTTAGGACGTAATTTGAAATTGTAATTTTGACCATTTGCCCCCCACAAAGGACTGGATCTACCCACAATTCACCAGAAACTGATCATTAGCAAAATGGTGTATTCTCCTGCTGTGATTGGCTACCCGCGAGGCCAAGATGGAGCCATCTTAACCGCTCGGGATAGCCCGTTCGTCCCGCGATTTACTGTCCTTAATAACGTACGTCCTTTGAGTCATATAATAAATCCTTTATTGACCAAGCTTGTTCGGTCAAGATGGCGGGATATTGGCCTCGTTCTATTTTTGCGTGTTTATAGACCGAGACGAAGTCGTGGTCCATAAAACACGCAAATAACGAACTTGGCCAATATCCCGCCATCTTGACCGAACAAGCTCGGCGTAAGGTCGATTTGATATATAAAGAGTAGTAGCAATGATCAATCAAAGTAATAGTGCTGCAAAGTGCTGGAAGCCAATGTTGTCCACCTTAAGATAGACTGTTTTGGGCGCTGGTCTCGCATTGAACAGAGAGGCACCTCAAATTACTTAGACGAATTAAACTGCAAGTTGTAGTCAAAGTCTTCAGTATAAAAAAAACAAAGCTAAACAAACAAAATGTCTTAGATGAATATAACCCTGTTCTCCTCACCCCTTCATGTTTAAGTAGTTGTTTCCATTGTCTCCAGCATTCCAGCCCCCGATAGGAATACCGTACCAACTGGTCCAGTAGGAATAGTAACCGACGTCGTTCCTGTTTAAAAACAATGGCAGTCAAGGTGAGACTTTTTTGTGTTCAGTTGTTGCGTGATTAAAGGATTCACAAAAAGGCTGAGGACCCACGCTGTGTTTTTGTTAAATGAAGATTAATGCGTTGTCTGCGGTTTCGTTTTCATTAATTCTAAGGCCCTTGCAAAAGCTTATCAGAATTGACCCTTAGGAAGAAGTTAGAACAAATGATGAGGTTCTATTGTTTTCTTCATCTACTATTTACGTTCAAAGACCATGAAATCCTCTCAAAATGCAAAATTAGCTAACTAATAAATTAGCTTAACTAATAGGTGATTGTAGTCAAAATTGCTTGTAACATTATTTTATTGGGTTTGATAACAAAACAAACACTATTATGAAATTATAATTTCCCAATTTGTTTGGGTAAAAGCTTAGATTGCGCAACGAAAATAACTTACGGAACTCCTGGAATAACCCATTGAATTCCTCCACTGGGGTAATTGTACAGCAAGAACGTATTGAGCCCATTTGTGATGATGACACCTTGAAAAGTGTTTCTCTGGATAAAAGATTGAGGAGACATTTTTAGATTTGGCCGGGAAAGGTCTCCTGTATTTAAATCTAAAGCACTTTTGTATATTGGAAATGAAATCGTTTGAAAAGGTTTAAGCGTGCAAGTAATCGACAACCAGATAAATGATGCTTTGTACGTTTAAGACGTACCGTTTTGCGTGCAAAAGACATGTTAACTCTTACCCCAGGGCAGTACCAGTAGTACGAGTATACATAATACACATAAGGGCAGAGGTTTTCCCACGTTACAACCAAAACCCATGTGGCTCTAAAGTTGGTAAACTTCCCACTTGTGTCGTAGCGTTGAACATGTTCTGAGGCAATGGTCAGCACTTCACTGGTTTGGCTTTCAACGGTGTTTTGTCGGACTTGCTCATACACGTGGTAATACACCTTTGAGTAATCATCTTTAAAAGCTATGTACTCATCTACAGTGGCCCAGAATGGTGCAATTATCGCCATATTGTTAAACCATCGGTAGACGCCAAACTTTTGTGGCCACCACCAGCTCCATTCATAATTCAGTTGAATTTTACCGTTGCGACATATCTGCAAAGTAAAGAAAACGTGTATAGCGCGTTCCCGGGGAGTACCCTTTCATATACCTGAAGCGTGAGCCTCCCCGTATAGGCTATTATAGGGAGTAACACCCGGGAGCCCGTTAACTGAATTTGTATAAAGATACCGTTATATCCAGTAATTACCATAGGATATTGTTGATTTTAGTGGCGTGACCGCGTCTTTACTTAAGCCGTATAATAAAATATACTCTCGTCACCTTATTCCAGAAAGCTGTAATTTTATATCAGTTTATCCTTCATTTGCACTCTTCGGGCAGTAATTTGCGCATTGGGATGATGATTATTCTATTGTACGACAGCTTTCAACACAAAGGGTAGGGCTTCCCTGTGTAGCAAGCGTTTCCGTTGAGTTTCTGCGCTTTCTTTCCTTCTTGCATTGGCCTTAGCGAAGAGGGGGGGAAATCTGAGAAAACGCACGATAGATATGTAGAAACGCTTGCTACGCACGCTCGGCGCCGAAGGGCCACCAGCAACAATATTGACAGAGTAATCTCCTGGCTGCTATTTTAGAACTTGATGCTCAACTCGGGCGTAAATTATAATAGTTAATAATATAATGATATACTTTGAACATTTATGATAAATTGCGCATGACACGATTTGAAAGAGAGAAAGGAGATGACCTTGTAAGACATTATAAGTAATGAACACCACAAGCTGGCTAATCTGCTACCTCCTATGGCCAGTTCCCACGCTCGACGTCTGAGGAATAAGAGGCGTTTTAATACTCGGCTCCAGTTTGTCGCACCTATCGTTTCATGAACTCTTTGATTATTAGCCACGCGATGTAAATAACTTTTTTAAAACACTATTGGAATTAACCATTTTTTATTGTAATTTTATATTGTACTTAATTCAGTCCTACGACTGTAATGTATGATGTTTTTAATAAACGAGTCTACTACTACTACTACTACTACTACTACTACTACTACTACTACTACTACTACTACTACTACTAATACCACTACTACTACTAATACCACTACTACTTCTACTACTACCTACATATAATTTGTAATGACGCTCTCCGAAGAAAGGAAATCCAAAGCGGTCTGTTTTGATCTCCAGACAGTGCCCACCGTAGTAATATGGCGAGTCGCTGAGACGAAACTCGCCATCACCTTGCTCCAGGCCGTAAGGATACATGTTATTCACATATGGAGGAACTTTGAATAAACAAAAGAAAGAAGGAAAATGTAAACATAATAATACTAATATAGAGCGATTTCAGTCACGCAAGTATAAAAATAAAATCATCAACCATTCAATAGATAAAGTTAAGAAATTGTGATATTATAAAAGAGTAATAAATATACAACATGCTAAAGTCTCAGGGCCGTGCGATATCCCGTGCTCGAGTTATTCAGCAAAATGTTCCACTCAAAATTATAGTGTTTTTATGGAAAAGCCATCCTGGCGTCCCTCTGAGGGACGCCAAGATGGCGGCCGGAAACGAGTTATAACACATGTTTCTTACTTTAGCTATCTTAAAGGCTTTGTTCTCTCTTTTGAGCTTTCAAACATTCACATAGACGCTTCTCTCACCATGTTGGCTTTTCAAACCTCAAAAACACACGGAGAATCGATGTTTTCATGTAAGTGACATGCTTGTGAGCAGGCATCTATATGTCACGCATTGTGAAAACTATAAAATTCAAACTGCTCTATTTTCAATACAAAGCAAGCTACCGAGGTGAAAACATTCAAGCAGATACATTTCTAAAATGTCTTTTACGTGATAAAGATAAGAATGCAAAAGTCTGTTTACTTTTGAATTTTAGTTTTTTTATGACGTCACGTGAAAACCCTCTATATTTAGAGCATTATACATGTCTCAATGCTCTTACAGAGTAATCCTAAAAAAAATAATTATTTATATTATTAAAACCAAAGTATAATGTCCCCAATACGGTGTTGCTCTTTTTCAAACTAAGGAATTAGTAAAGACGTTCTGTTCTTTCCTCGAATCTGAAAAACCTATATGTAGGACAAGAAATTGCAAAACCGTTACCCACTAATGAGTAAACACTTTGGCTTACTTGCAGAAATTGAAATGCTTGTGCTAATAGACGTCGACAGGCTTGGAGAGATAATTGTAGCAACTGAGATCCTTGTGCTTAGGAACGTCGACAGACTTGAAGAGATACTTGTAGACTGCAGTGAATTGCTTGTGCCGAGGGACCTCAACAGGCTTGGAGAGATACTTGAAGGAAACGAATTGCTTGTGTCGAGGAAAGTCGACAGACTTGGAGAGATACTTGAAGAAGCCGAACTGCTGGTGCTGAGGGACGTCCACAGACTTGGAGAGATACTTGAAGAAACCAAACTGCTTGGGCTGAGGGACTTCGACAGACTTGAGGCGCTACTTGAAGAAGCCGAGCTCCTTGTGCTGAGGGACCTCGACAGAGTTGGAGAAATACTTGAAGAAACTGAATTGTTTGTGCTGAGGGACGTCGACAGACGTGCAGAGATACTCGAAGAAACCGAACTGCTTGTGCTCAGGTACGTCGACAGACTTGAAGAGATACTTCTGGACAGTGAATTGCCTGTGCGGAGGGACCTCGACAGACTTGGAGAGATACTTGAAGAAACTGATTTCCTTGTGCTGAGGAACGTCGACACACTTGGAGAGATACTTGTAGAAACCGAAGTGCTTTGCCTTATGGACATTGACAGACTTGGGAAGGTACTTGAAGAACCCGAACTGCTTGTGCTGAGAGATGTCGACAGACTTAGAGAGATACTTAAAGAAACCGAACTGCTGGTGCTAAAAAGCATCGAAAGAGTTAAAGAAATACTTGTAGAAACGGAACTGCTTGGGCGGACGGACCTCGAATGACTTAGAGAGATACTCGGAGAAACCGAACTGCTTGTGCTATGGGGCGTCGACAGGCTTGAAGAAATACTAGTAGAAACTGAACTACTTGGGCTGAGGGACGTCGACAGACTTGGGGAGATACTTGCAGAAACTGAATGGCTTCTACTGGGGGACATCGACAGACTTGGAGAGATACTTGAAGAAACCGAATTGCTTGTACTAAGGGACGTCGACACACTTGGCGAGAGACTTGTTGAACCCGAAATACTTGGGCTGAGGGACGTCGATATACTTGGTGAGATACTCGGAGAAACCGAGCTGCTTCTGCTATGGGACGACGACTGACTTGGAGAGATAATTGAAGAACCCGAACTGCTGGTGCTAAGGGACGTCGACAGGCTTGAAGAGATACTTGTAGAAACTGAACTGCTTGGGCTGAGGGACGTCGACAGACTTGGGGAGATACTTGAAGAAACCGAATTGCTTGTGCTAAGGGACGTCGACACACTTGGCGAGAGACTTGTAGAACCCGAATTACTTGGGCTGAGGGACGTCGATAGACTTGGAGAGATAATCGGAGAAACAAAACTGCTTGTGCTATGGGACGACGACTGACTTGGAGAGATACTTGAAGAACCCGAACTGCTGGTGCTATGGGACGTCAACAGGCTTGAAGAGATACTTGTAGAAACTGAACTGCTTGGGCTGAGGGACGTTGACAGACTTGGGGAGATACTTGCAGAAACTGAATTGCTTATACTGGGGGACATCGACTGACTTGGAGAGGTACTTGAAGAAACCGAATTGCTTGTGCTGAGGGACGTCGACACACTTGGCGAGAGACTTGTAGAACCCGAAATACTTGGGCTGAGGGACGTCGATAGACTTGGAGAGATACTCGGAGAAACCGAACTGCTTGTGCTATAGGACAACGACTGCCTTGGAGAGATACTTGAAGAACTCGAACCGCTAGTGCTATGGGACGTCGACAGGCTTGAAGAGATACTTGTAGAAACTGAACTGCTTGGGCTGAGGGACGTCGACAGACTTGGGGAGATGCTTACAGAAACTGAATTGCTTATACTGGGGACATCGACTGACTTGGAGAGATACTTGAAGAAACCGAATTGCTTGTGCTAAGGGACGTCGACACACTTGGCGAGAGATTTGTAGGAACTGAACTACGTGGGCTGAGGGACGTCGACAGACTTGGAGAGCTACTTGCAGAAACTGAATTGCTTACACTTGGGACATCGACAGACTTGGAAAGATACTTGAAGAAACCGAATTGCTTGTGCTAAGGGACGTCGACACACTTGGCGAGATACTTGTAGAAACTGAACTGCTTGGGCTGAGGGACGTCGACAGACTTGGGGAGCTACTTGCAGAAACTGAATTGCTTATACTTGGGGACATCGACAGACTTGGAAAGATACTTGAAGAAACCGAATTGCTTGTGCTAAGGGACGTCGACACACTTGGCGAGAGACTTGTAGGAACTGAACTACGTGGGCTGAGGGACGTCGACAGACTTGGAGAGATACTTGCAGAAACTGAATTGCTTATACTGGGGACATCGACAGACTTGGAAAGATACTTGAAGAAACCGAATTGCTTGTGCTAAGGGACGTCGACACACTGGGCGAGAGACTTGTAGAACCCGAAATACTTGGGCTGAGGGACGTCGATAGACTTGGAGAGATACTCGGAGAAACCGAACTGCTTGTTCTATAGGACGACGACTGACTTGGAGAGATACTTGAAGAACTCGAACTGCTGGTGCTATGGGACGTCGACAGGCTTGAAGAGATACTTGTAGAAACTGAACTGCTTGGGCTGAGGGACGTCGACACACTTGGCGAGAGACTTGTAGAACCCGAAATACTTGGGCTGAGGGACGTCGATAGACTTGGGGAGATACTTGCAGAAACTGAATTGCTTATACTGGGGACATCGACAGACTTGGAAAGATAATTGAAGAAACCGAATTGCTTGTACTAAGGAACGTCGACACACTTGGCGAGAGACTTGTAGAACCCGAAATACTTGGGCTGAGGGACGTCGATAGATTTGGGAGAACCTTGCAGAAACTGAATTGCTTATACTTGGGGACATCGACAGACTTGGAAAGATACTTGAAGAAACCGAATTGCTTTTGCTAAGGGACGTCGACACACTTGGCGAGAGACTTGTAGGAACTGAACTGCTTGGGCTGAGGGACGTCGACAGACTTGGGGAGATACTTGCAGAAACTGAATTGCTTATACTGGGGGACATCGACAGACTTGGAGAGATACTTGAAGAAACCGAATTGCTTGTGCTAAGGGACGTCGACGCACTTGGCGAGAGACTTGTAGAACCCGAAATACTTGGGCTGAGGGACGTCGATAGACTTGGAGAGATACTCGGAGAAACCGAACTGCTTGTGCTATGGGCCGTCGACAAACTTGGGGAGATACTTGACGAAGCCCAACTGCTTGTGCTTAGGGTCCTTGACAGACTTGGAGAGATACTTGAAGAAACTGAATTGCTTTTGCTGAGGGACGTCGACAGACTTGGCGAAATAATTGTAGAAACTGAAATGCTTGTGCTGTGGAACTTGGACAGACTTGGAGAGATACTTGTGGAAACCGAAATGCTTGTCCTCAGGGACATTGAGAGACTTGGGGAGATATTTGAAGAATCCGAACTGCTTGTGCTGGGGGTCGTCGACAAACCCGGAGAGATACTTGTAGAAACCGATTGCTTCTACTGAGAGATGTCGAAAAACTCGGAGAGATACTTGTAGAAACCGAATTGCTTGTGCGAAGGGATGTCGGCAGACTTGGAGAGATACTTGAAGAACCCGAACCGCTGGTGCTAAGGGACGTCGACAGATGTGAAGAGATACTTGTGGAAACCGAACTGCTTGCGCTGAAGGACGTCGACAGACGTGTAGAGATTCTTGTATAAACCGAACTGCTTCTGCTGAGAGAAGTTGACAAACTTGCAGAGACACTTGTCGACATTGAACTGCTTCTGCTAAGAGACGGCGACAGGCTTGAAGACATACTTTTAGACAATGAACTTTCTCTGCTGACAAATGTTGAGGAACGTGGAGACGTACTTGCAGTATCTGAACTTCGTGTGCTAGGACATACGCATGTTGAAAGTAGGGTAATGCTAATAGGGGATTTCGGGAAACTTGAAGAGGCTGAAACGCTGTCACCGAGATCCATTAAGTCACTTGAAGACACAGTTGGGATTTCTAAAATACTTTTGCTTAAGGATGCTGAGGCACTTGCAGAGGCTCTTGTACTACTGATAGGCAACGAGATACTAGGAACAACATAGGTAGAAAAAAAAGCATTTCTGGTGGAAGACGACGCGGCATTTGGAGAAGCAGTTCCAGAAACTAAAACGCTTTCGCTTAGAGATGTTGAGTCACCTTGGGACATATTTGGGAAACCTGTAGCTGTGGCGCTAACGGAAGCTGAGACACTTATAGAGAGACTTGTGTTGATGCTAAGGGACAACGGGGTACTGGGGCATAAGCAGGTGAAACGTGGCTCACTGGTTCGAGAAGCATCTGTGAAAACTGAAACACTGAAACTGGGGAACATAAAGTCACTTGGAGACCTACTTAGGGAAGCTGAAGAACTTGCTTGAAATGACGTTGTAATACTTGCAGGGGAGAATTTTGTGCTGCTACTGAGTGACAACGAGATACTGGGACATAAGCACGTGAAACGTGGCTCACTGGTAACAGGAGATGGCAAGACGCCTGGAGAAGCAGTTGTGAATGAATTTGAAGCGCTTGTCCTGAAGGACGGTGGGTGGCTTGGAGACACACTTTGAGAAACTGAAGTAGTTACGCTAAACGATGGTGAGGCACTTGCGGAGGCACTTAAGCTGTTGCTCATGCTGCTGGAGAACAACGAGATACTGGGACATACACAAGTTGATGGTAACACACTGGTAATAGGAACAACTGAAACACTTACACCGAGAGACGATGAGTAACTTGAGGACACATTTGGGGAAACTGAAGTACTTGCGCTAAGAGAAGCTGAGACACTTGCAGAATAAATTATGATGCTGG
This sequence comes from Pachyseris speciosa, assembly GCA_016490735.1. Lineage (NCBI taxonomy): Eukaryota > Metazoa > Cnidaria > Anthozoa > Scleractinia > Pachyseridae > Pachyseris > Pachyseris speciosa. The sequence continues at coordinate 31,002 of JAEMWC010001425.1, forward strand.
TAAGGGATAGTGAAGGTCTAGGACATACACACGTTGTAAGTGCCACATTACCAACAGAAGATGCCAAGACACTTGGGAAGAGTGAAGTAGTTGCGTTAAGTGACGTTGAGGCACTTGCAGAAGAACTGATGCTGCTGCTACTGGAGAACAATGAGATACTAGGACATACACAGGTTGAAGGCAACGCACTGGTAATAGGAAACGTAGATACACTTGGAGAACCAGCTGTGGCAACTGAAACACTGGCGCCGAGAGAAGATGAGTAACCTGAGGACACACTTGGAGGTCCTGAGGAACTTGCGCTAAGAGAAGCTGAAACACTTGCAGAATTAATTATGCTGCTGGTAAGGGATAGTGAAGTAACAGGACATACACACGCTGTAAGTGCCACATTAACAATAGAAGATGTCGAGACACTTGGAGAGAAAGTTGAGAAAACAGAAGCGCGTGTACTAAGCAACGTGGAGTCATTTGTGGAATATGAAGTACTCGTTGTAAGGGATGTTGTAACAATTGCAGAGGAACCCGTGCCGGTGGTGAAGGACAACGTGATATTTGGACAGACACATGTTGAAATTGCTTCAATAAAAGATGAAGTGACAATTGAAGAAATAGTTGTGGACACCGAAGGGCTCGTACTGAAGGACGTTGAAATACTTGATGACACACTTGTGGAGAATGACGAGCTGGTGCTCGGAACAGTGGAAATATCTGCAGATACGCTTGTAGAAACTGGACTGCTTGTGTTATAAGAGGTTGGGATACTTGAAGAGACACTTTCAGAAACTGAAAGGCTGATGGAAGGAGAGACACTCTCAGTGGCACTGCTCTGGCTGACGGCTGGATAAACTGGAAATATAATATTCTAGTTTAGTAAATAAACTATGATCCAAAGTTTTGGTCCAAATACAAAGATGGTTATTAAAACACATTTTCAATGTTTGTACGGAAAGGGTTTCATTTGGCCTGCGGCAATAGAGTAAGTTTTAGAAAACTATTAAAACGGGTGAAAGGTCTCTTTCTACCCTTTGAAATATGCTTGACTTGACTATAATCTTCCCAGAGTTCCCTCTGCAAGTTGAGCCGGACGGCTAGCGGGTTACCAAGGTTTCATGGATACAGTCCCGGTCCCTTAAACAAGTATTGATTAATGCCTTCTCCTGCTGGAGTGAACTTCCGTTTTTCATAATAAAGAGTCATTTCTTTTGGGTCATTAGCGGTCTGACACGTGCTGATTAGCTTCCATTTTATATTTAAAAGCTGGTTCCTAAAATCGAACTCTAGTATATAAGAGATAGAGACTTCTCCACACGTCACGTAATAGACTTTTTGAGTGACACCATTAAACACGGGAAAAACAAATATAGCTATCAAAATTAAAGAAGTAATATTACCATGCATTACTTGTCGTTGAAACATTGCACCTCGAGTAGTTACGATGTCTAGACATTATTAGAGGCGAAAATGATTTTGCAGACTCTTCTCATAATTCTAACCACCTTGCGAATGATTACCTTATTGAGAAAGGCATCCAATAGCAGTAAAATTGTCACAGGAATGTTGTAATCATATTTATGCAGCTAGCATGACGAACGAGCGTGTTCTCAGCGAGATTATTAAGAACGTATTTAAATGGTTGGCTTCACTCTGCTGGTCAGTGATTGACAGCTAAAAACCACATGGGGTACTGGAGTACTGTATTTGAAAGAAATATGTTAGTCTTGGTTCGTTTAAGATGTTTATAATGCTTTCGTTTTATAGCGCTTTCAGCCAAACTAAACAAAGGAGGATACTTATTTTCCCCGTCTCATCGGGGCATCCGACCTCTAGTAAATGATTAGTGTGCTTCCAAAAGGAGGTTATAACCACTAAGTATGACCTTTCAAATGAAACTGCCATCAGTTTGAATTGCTTCCTGTTTTACTGCCTATCACTGTCCTTTAATATGGCGCTAGAGAAACGACATTTTTTCGGATTTTGCGAAACATGCTTAGCTTCGACAGTACTGCTGTCATCTTCACTTGAAAGTAAGTTAAATTTACTATGCTAGTGAACTGAACTGAACTGAAGATTGTGTGACAGTGTGTAGTTACAAGGTAGGTACAATTGTTGATTGAAATTAAATTGTTCCCATTCAAAATGATAGAATTACTGTAAAAACATATTTTTCAAAATCAAACTGTCGTTTTTCTTAAGTTTATAACTATCTATTAGTTCTAAAGAGGTTTTGTGAAATTGTGATTAAAACTGAACACTTGTTAGGACCACGCAATTGAAAGGTATGAACTGAAGCAGAAACTTCCTGCAATGCTGTTTGTTTCTCGATACTTCGCAAAACATAAGCTTAGCTTTGAACATGGGTTCCTTATGTGGAGGGGTTGAAAGAGCTATACAACAACTATAAAATATTATTCACTTCCATACAGTTCGCTAAATACTTTGTAATTGATAGGACAATCAGTCTATCATGTGAACCAATAAACTCGTTACTTAGTTTGTTCAGACTATAGGCTGCGCACGAAACGAGGAGCTGCAGACCCAAGTCACTCCTACATTTAGAGAATAAGTTAAACAAAATTTCGCTAAGCAAACTAAAACGCCAAGCTCTACATGCACTCGATCTTGTTTCCTTCAATTTATGAGTCAAACTTCGACATGATTTAGAGTCTGGCGCCATGTCCAAATTATTTAAGTTCTCTTGTTTAAATGGATCTCGTTCGAGCTCAGGTCCCGTCATATCAGTCAGGTTTTATGTTCGGTTTTGTTAAAAAGTACTTGTTTTACCTATATTATTGCATGGATAGCCAGTTCTTCTCTAACGGACGTTACAATGGCTATTAGATGCCGTTTCAATTGACGTCTTTCTGCATCAATTTGTCCGATATGTTATTCGTAAAGTTATATATGACTATGTTCTAATCAGTTTAGACAGTGGCGTTAGGCTGACTATTAATAGAGTTAATGTCCTTAATGTAGCATGCATCCGAAAGACGAGTCCGTTATCAACTAGCGTCAACAACACCGGAGAAGACGGAATGATGTCAGGTTTTGAACTTTATCAAAATACACAGAAGAAAAGAGAACACTTTACCCTGTAAAACAGCAGAGAGAAGAAACACAATCCTAACAGCGCGCATCGTGTTGTTATGATCTGATAGTGTCGATAGTGAGCGTAATTGGTGTGGCGTGGTCCTATCCAGCTTGGAGGCTTTCCGCATTAATGATCAGTTGATTTGATTTATTCAGTTACCGGTTTTTAGCAACAGCAATTAATATTGCAAATTCCATTTTGACCAAGTCAGTCAGTCAATTCACAAAGAATTATCTATGGCAACAGAGTCTTAGAGTGCGGCCGACCGGTTAGCTCAGTGGTAGAGCAACGGAGTACCGTGCGGGAGGTAGCGGGTTCAAACCCCGGCCGGACTAACACTCAGGGTCTTTAAATAATTGAGGAGAAAGTACTGCCTTTGTAATGACATCTACATACGGTTAGACTTTCTAGTTTTCTCGGATAAGGACGATAAACCGTAGGCCCCGTCTCACAGCTCTTCATAATTCTCTGATTCTGTAGGACGTAAAAGAACCACTAGGGACGTAACAAAACTCTGGCAGTGACCACCCCTAGTGTCTGTCTTAATTTGATATTGATATTACGGGGGCACACATAACTCAACTTCATTAATTGTAAACTGCGTTACAAGCAGTCATGCAACAGTCGCCCAGCCAGTGTTGTAAAGCGCCTAGAACAGCTAGTGATGTAGGCGCTATATAAATAGAGTTTATTATTATTATTATTATTATTATTATTATTATTATTATTATTGTTATTAATTTTTTTGTTGACATTCTTTTATTACTACTTATTATTATTATTATTATTATTATTATTATTATTATTATTATTAAATTAAATCATTTTACATGACAGAAAAATGCTAAAAACTTCAGAATGACGCACTTTGCAATTGTTTTCGGACGCTTTGTTTTTCCAAGAAAGGGACCTTTCACCCTAAACTAATGCTTCATGACAACTTTGCCGCGGATCGTTAAGACGTTCATAGGCATCACTTATTCCTTTTTCGCAACTTTATCAAGCTTTGAAATAACAGTGGAATCTTCTAAATTTTTCATCAGTGTTGGCTTGTTCTAATTCACTGCAGTAAGCATGCATTCCCGGCAGCACTCGTTCGTAAGGCACTGTTATGAGAGTCTGAATGGGGTTAACCGACTAGCGACAAAGGGCGAAAAATATTACTGACTGCCGACGAAACGAGGAAAAAAGTACCGACTAGCGAGAAATAAATTCTAATCGACAACCGACATCGTCCGACCTCCGAGATGTTTGTATCCAGAAAGAACAGCATTTTGAAGAAATTATTTCTAGCTCAGGAAATATCCAGATCTTTTGGTGGGCTCTATTTCACCACACGTAGCCACATTAATTCCAAATTTAGTCAATTCTAAAATTTTCTGTCTTCAAATTACTTTAAAGCCTCTGGATCCTCCTTTTCGGGGAGCAGCGGGGCCTCATTTCTAGAGCAGCGGATCGTAATCGAACCGACGAGACGCCTTGCTGTTGTATTTTCATTGCGTGTTGTTAATTCATGCGGTCGGGTAATGAGTGTGATTATTAAAGTCACTGTGAGTTTTTTTTCCGAAGAGGTGAAGAGGTCTCCATCGAACGCCATCAAAGCCCGGTTCCGGTGGACAAAGAAACTCATGAAGGAGTATCTGAGCTAAAAAAAACATCTTATGGAGTTTTTACCACTAAAAGAGCCGGCACAGCAATATGGAATTGGCGGATTCTCCTAAAGTTATTTCGCCTGGCGAAATCGCCTGCGGGCAAATGCAAAAATTTTGCAATTGTTACGCGGATGGGCAGTTTCAGCTTGAACTTCCAAATTTAATATCGGATGAAAGCAACAGTGAGCTAAAAGGTAGGTGTGGAACATGTGCAGTGGAGTTTGATGTCCATTATTAAGCTCAAAAATTAACGTGGTTAAACTTTGGCTCCACGTTTTTTTATTTGCTGTTTTGTAGAGCGGAATTTTTTTCTTTTACGCCGTCCATTTTTCAGGAATGCGAAAATTGAGATGAAAAATGTCTAACGAATAGATCAAGTAGTGAGCAAAACAGTTTATAACCTTCTTTCTGATTAACTGGTAAATGAACAACATATAGCTTAACATATTAAAGACCGCGTTTATTTATACACGCCTTTAAATTTATTCGTTTCTGAAAACCAAACGTTCAATCCTCTCTTCGAGGAAGCTACGCACGAGAGATCTCGCTCGACGAGCAATTGCTGATGCGAACTGTGTAGGTTTTTCAAAAGCCTGCTAACGTGACAACTAAAAACAGACACTATTTAATATTTTAGTATTCATTATCCAAGAGGTCACAAACTGGATCGGAAAACCCGTAGTGTTGCTGAAGGCGCCGGCTACAACTGATAAAAACAAGCAGAAGTCGATGAACGCCTCTGAGAAGAAAGGTGACGAGTCAAAAGTGAGAAGGAAACGGAAATCAGTCACGAGAAGAAGCAAAGGAAGATGACAATTTGGCGAAGAGGATAATTATTGAAGGAGGTGACATCGAGTGAGATGAAAGGCAACAAGGAGACGTTCAAAAGTTTCAAGATTAAAGGGCTGAATTAGCACTTGTATTTCGTTTTCCTGATTTTCAAAGGTCATAAATTTCACTACTTTTGAAATTCTGCGGTATTCCTTGAATAAACACTACCTTTTTTATACAACGAAAAACGCTCATTTGGTGCATTTGCTATGTAAAGATAGTTTCTTTTAATTTCCGGCTTAAAACTGTATTATATTTACGTTATTGACCAAACGTGAGGCCAAGAAAGGTAGATGTTGGCCGAGTTCTTTTTTGCTTTTTTTTTTTTTTTTTTTTTTGTTTTGTTTTTTGTTTTTGTTTTGTTTTGTTTTGTTTTTTTTTTTTGTTGTTGTTTACAAAGTCAATTAAAATGCAAAAAAGAACTCTGCCAATATCCAGCCATTTTGACCTAACAAGCCTGTTCATTAAAGGACTTATGATTAAAAAGAGACCCTTTTATTGCGGGACCAACGCGGGAAATCCCTAGCGGGCAAGATTGACCCATCCTTCCCTTTCGGGTAGCCAATCAGAACACAGCTGGACTTGCTTCATCCCGCCCGATCGCGGATTGAGCCATAGAATAATTTAAATAGTATGCTCACCTGTTTTATATGACCTAGCAAGGGACAAGATGATTGTTAAATAAGTGCTTCTTTATCCTTCAGGGGCCAAATATCAAAACTACAATCCACTGTAGCTAAGTCTGCAGATCCTTCTAGTTAGTATTCCTCGCTATGGGCTCCACTAAGTGGGGCAACTGAGTCGAAAACTAATGGCAATTTAAAAGAAACTGAGGGATCAGATTTATATGTATTTTTTCATCTCTTAAGGATTTGAATAACAGTGTTGCACTAAGCGAAGTCCTACTGTGCAAATTAAGTGTGGCATATGTTCAAAAAGCTACGCTTGTCGTCACACAGACAGCACAGTTAATGCAAAAGTCACCTTCTTCAAAGCGAGTAAGTAATGTTTCGAATCAAACGTCGACATGATTTAGAGTCTGGCGCCATGTCCAAATTAGTTAAGTTACCTTGTTTAAATAGATCTCTTCTGGTTCATTTCTGAATGAGCCAAATCACGCATTATTCGTCATCGCCAGACAGATTTATTCAGTTGAACGTTCCGAGCTCAGATTCTCATCGTATCAGTCAGGTTTTATCAAGAGGAAGAGCTTTGTTTCATTAATGCTCGGTTTGGTGAAAAAATTACTTGTTTTCCCTATTATATTATTACGTGGATAGCCAGTTCTTTTCTAGCGGACGTCTCGATGGCTATTAGATGCCGTTTCAAATGACATCTTTCTGCACCAATTTGTCCGATATATTATCCGTCAAGTTATATATGTCCCTGTTCTAATCAGTTTAGACAGTGGCGTTAGGCTGACTACCAATAGACTTAATGTCCTTAATGTATCAATAGACTTAATGTATCTGCTTCAGTTAATGCATCTGTTGTTCCACCTAGTAAAGATGTACATCTAGGAATTTCTATATGTCTTCATGGCACTGTTTAAAAAGGCGTTCTCTATACCGCAGTCGTCCGAAAGAGTCCGTTATCAACTAGCGTCAACAACACCGGAGAAGACGGAATGATGTCAGGTTTTGAACTTTATCAAAATACACAGAATAAAAGAGAACACTTTACCCTGTAAAACAGCAGAGAGAAGAAACACAATCCTAACAGCGCGCATCGTGTTGTTATGATCCGATAGTGTCGATAGTGAGCGTAGTTGGTGTGGCGTGGTCCTATCCAGCTAGGAGGCTTTCCGCATTAATGACCCTGATTTGATTTATTCAGTTACCGCTTTTTAGCAACAACAATCGTTGAAGACTGCTTCTATTTCAGTCTCAGCAAATGGATGCAAATTCCATTTTGATCACGGATCACATTTTGATTCTGGGAAACCGAGCTCGATTCATGTCAATCAAGCTCGAGTACCTATTCGAGCTCAGATAGAAATCGCACTCGAAATATCGAGCACGACTACTACAAACTCGAGCTCACTCCCAATTCGAGCTAGTTCAACTATCGAGCTCGATAGTGAAAATCCACTCGAGCTCGAGTAGAATCGAGCTCGTATATGTGAGGATACCTTTTCTTCCGGGGGGAGAGGGGATACATTCGAGCTCGATTAAGACAAATCGAGCTCGAATTGGATGGCTTAAGGGAAATTGAAAGAATGAGAAATAAAATGACAGAGACCGCGGAGGAGGAGGGGCTGGGAGAGGGCCTTTACCCCCCCCCCCCCCCCCCCCCCTCCAAAAATGCCCTTTGTCCCAGCCAATCAGTATTCCGTAATTTTGCCCTCAGTGATTAAAATAAAAACTACATACCTGAACTTGGTAGGAAAAGGTAAATTCTTTTCTTTCTGTTTCCCCGATAGAGGTCCATGATTTGGGCTCCACTTTGAAGGCCAGTTGCAACCCTCGCCATGGCATGCCCTTTGTCATATGAGACAATTAATTCTAAACTGGTGTAATGAAATATCGAGGACACAGTCAGTGCTATAACCAGGCATTTTCCTGTGATATAGGTAGAATTGTGGTTATGTTGTAGTTCAATTTTATCTTTGGTTCAATCTTTTGTTTTTCTTTTGTTCTTGTGTATGAGAATGTATGATAATGAGTACAAAACAAAGGAAAATAAAAATTGAACCAAGGATAAAGCTGAACCACAACAGTTACTGGGACATAAATTCATAATTCCAGCAAGCACATGGTTTCTGTTAAATACATTATCTAATACCTGCAGTTTTTGTGGGGGTGAATTTTGAAGAGAGATACAAAAAGCCAGCAAATACTGAAACACGTGAAAGATGTCTTGTTTTGACCAATTTCACTCTAAAACCGGTTATTGTTAATGAACTATCGATATTTCTATACAAGTGTTTAAGAAAGAAATAAAGTGTTTCCAAACGCACTGTGACCGTATGTGCATGATGTATAATTGTAAGCAATGTATTTTTTAAGGCATCTCTTAAGTTTACCGGAATGCATTATTTGGTCTTAAACTCATCCAAAAGGGAAAAGATTTAAATTTCGTTATTGTCGATAAGCGCAAGCACGAGAGCGTTTATTTCACCGTGAAACGCAAGCCTAAGCGCAAGCACAAGGCGCAAAATCAAGATCTTTTCTTTTCCTTGTGCTTGCGCTTAAGGCACGGTAATACGGGCAACAAATTCATGCAAGTTTCCGCGCAAGATTATTGCGATAGGAGTTTATAGAGCGATGTTGCCCAGGCGCAAAGTAGAGGGCTGTTCTACTTTCCACAAAATGTTTGCGTGACAAGTTTCTCGTGCGGGTGGTAAAACGGGCGACATCGCTCTTCAACTCGTACCGCAATAATGTTGCACGGAAAGTTACCCGAATTTGTTGCCCGTTTTACTGCACCTTTAAGCCGCGGCTACACGAGTGACTTTTTGCTCGCGTCGGTCATGCGATTTTTTTAAATTTTGTTGCGTCGCCAGCGCGCGATGCAAATCGCAAGTGTAGCCACCCTCGCACAGGTGATGCGACAGCTGAAAAAATTGCAAGTAGCGCGCGCATAGCGTGGCTACCCTGGCGCGCTGGCGAAGACAAAATTTGGAAAAATCACATCACCAGCGCCAACCAAAATTGCTCGTGTAGCCGTGTAGTGTTCGTTTTCACTTGGCATAAGCTACTTATGTTTGCGCTTGTGCTTGCGTCGCTAGTGAAAACCAGGCTTTATACTTTAAACCCTGTTCACAAGTACACTGTAGTCTTACGGCGTCAGTCTCGTGCCAGCGGCACGAAGAGATTGGGGCGCCACTGCTGCTACCGGAGCACCGGTCAACAGAGTCTCTTTACCATTTTTACAAACAAGGTCACCAGAACTGAAAATAACGTATAATGAATGCCGGGATAGTAACTCTGTGCTTGAGGTTTGAAGCGTGGTATGGGATACACGCACACAATGTCTTTTGACACCAGATTATAATAGACAAGAATCACTTTCACTGGACTGAATCTATTACATTAAAAACTTTAATTGCCTTAAATTCCCTTTTTCATCTTCGCTAAGTTTAACGTTTGGTGTTCTAGAAAATATCTATGCCGCTTTCTTCCTTTCTGTTTGAAAGTAAACCCGGGGAAGTAACAGTAACAAAGTCGATCAAACGATCACTTTACAATAAGCAATCAGGCAGATTTTAAATTTTCGTGGGAGCAATTATTTCAAAGACTATAAGACATCTACAGATAGTTAACCTTGGAAAAATCAAACTTACCCACAAAGGTCTTTTCCAGTCAGCGATGGAAAAGCACGAACAATCTTGTCGCCCATCTCGGCGGAGGTGCTATTTTTGGTGAACGATATCTCCATGACCCGCCTAGCCTGCAGTGCAGGCGTTATTTTGGAACAGAACGACAGACGAGGTTTTCGATGTCGCCATCTTGGATTGTTGCTTGACCGGTAGCGGGTTGGGACAGAAGGCGAAGTGGCAGAGGGCGAAGGGGTGGGGCACGTGAAATAATAATAAGTATTTTTCGCCTTCCCTCCACCTCCCCCCACGCCCTTTTTTTCCACCTCGCGCCTACTCCCTCGGCAAATTTTTCCTCGCCCCAACCCTCCACAGTTACCAAATCCAAGATGGCGCCCTAATACGAAAATGTGCACTCGTGCGCCCGAAATACGCCTGCACTGCAGGCTATGACCCGCCTTGCATTTATCAACCGGCTCACTTCGACGTTGCTCGGCACAGAAGTTCGTCTCTTGTCCAAGAAAACAAAAGTCCTTGAGAAAGCACGCTTGCTATAACTCATCTTAGCGAATAAACTAGCTTAGATCCCGATAGGAAAATCAGACGCGACGAACAACGAAAGGCACGCTGTAACAAATCTTGACACGTTTGGCCAACCGCACCCAAGGGACAGGAAAACTGATCCCACTTAAGGAACAATAGATCGATTCATCAACTAAACAAGCTTATCTGGTTATAGGTTATTGGTTAACAATAGACAATTTTTCTTTCCCGGGGTAAAGCCGGTTTTTGTTTCATGCCACATCATCTGCGTGTGAACTTTAAGTAAATTTTATGCACCAGTTGGTTTTTCCCTCGTGCTGAGATAGCTAGTGGTTTTGCAATGTTTCATTTTAAATTTTCTTCTTCTCCGGATCCGCTATTGAACTGCTGTGTCTGGTAAGTCAGCTAGAAATACATAATAATTCTATTTCTTACTCCTATTGCTTGGATCTTGGGCTCGGCTATGCGCGGCCTGACAAACCTCAGCCCTCCAGCAGTATGGCAATGCAGTATACGGCGATTATTTTGTTATTTTGTAAGTAACCAACATTTAAAAAAAACATGTTACTGGAACATATGAACTGAGAAAGCAAGACTGAATTAACGGTCAGTGAAATATATTTTCCAATATTTCGAAAGGCACGGCCTTTCCTCTGCAGGGTTTGTCTCTCTTGCTTTCTCAGTTCATTCGTAGTCTAGTTGGCTCGATGGCAAGCGACGAAGCACAAAAAATAGCAACAGCACATAAAACCGCGGCTATACGAGCAATGTTTTGCTTGCGATGGTGATGCGATTTTTTTGGAAAGTTGTCGCGTCGCCGGCGCGCGGTGAAAATCACCCGTGTAGCCACCCTCGCACAAGTGATGCGACAGCTCAAAAAATCGCAGAAAAAGAATCGCGAAAAGTTAAAATCATTCAGTTTCTCGCGATTTTTTTCTTGCGATTTTTTACCGGTTGCGTTGCAAGTTCAAGGGTGGCTACACTTGCGATTGGCGACGCGACAAAATTGAAAAAATCGCATCACCGGCGCGAGCGAAAAATCGCTCGTGTAGCCACGGCTTAAAACAGACTTCCGACGAAAGACACACCTTCTAGGCAAACCTCAGATAGGGACGTCAAGGACGAGAATTAGCGGCAAAGAAAGGCGATTTGGCATATCTTGACACAAAATTGAAGACCGAAAATATGCAAGAAGTAGCTTTGGGCAACAAACTGATATTCCTACAAGGGCTAATATCCCACAGACAAGAGCGGGTACGGCCCGGTGAATACTAAAGGGAGGCTCAGTACGAAAGGGGTACGCTTTAGGAATATAAAGGGTTAGGATTTCGCCAGCTTTAGAGACCGCCAAAAAGTACAGAGGGTTGCCGGAGCATTTGGAATTCTGGGGTATAAAAAGCACATGACTCACCCCCTTCTTTTGACACAACACTGAGTTACCTACCCCGTCATTACATGACGCACCCCTAATTATGATGACACATACTATTTCTGGTCGGAGAATGTCTTGTATGGACTTTTCATTGTGTTGATCGACGTTTAGATATGTTTCTTAACCTCCGTTTTATTTATTTTTATAATATATTTTATAATTTATTTTGTTCAGTCGGTTCACAAAGAATTATCGGATCACATTTTGATTCTGGGAAACCGAGCTCGATTCATGTCAATCGAGCTCGAGTACCTATTCGAGCTCAGATAGAAATCGCACTCTATGGCAACATCTATGGCAACACAGTCTGCTAACAACTTCAGAATGACGCACTTTGCAATTGTTTCCGAACGCTTTGTTTTTCCAAGAAAGTGACCTTACACCCTAAACTAGTGCTTCATGACAACATTGCTACGGATCGTTAGACTTTAATAGGCATCACTTAACAGTGGAAGCCCCTAGATTCTTCATCAGTGTTGGCTTGTTTTAATTCACTGCAGTCATCATCCATGCATTCCAGCACTCGTTCGTAAGTCACTGTTATGCGTGACGTCGCTTGTAACAACATAAAGAAAGAAGAATAGTCTCGAAGAAAAACGAAGTTGTCTTAAGTACAGAGCACACTTTATTAAAGCCCAGTTGGTTCAGTTGTTTAAGAGCACAGAACCCGCTGAGAGGAAGGTCGTGGGTTCACACCCAAAAACTTTCTGTTTCGTTGTCCAAAGTATTTATCAATTAGAAATGCCTTTTATGATGAAATAGTTAATCGAATACCGAATATTAAGCTGTTACCATTTAAGGCATTCCAAACTAATTTTGCCTTTTCTAAACTAAAATAATTCCGCTAAAATTCACAATATTTTTCGCTTCTGCAATTTTTTATGTTAAGACTATTGTAAATATCGATATTTCATAGGAATATATTTTCTTCAAATTTGAATCAGGTCCTCTTTATGAATTTCTGTAGGATGAGAATTGAAGTCCGAGGTAAAGTTTGAATTTTAAACAAATTGTATTCTGTTTTGGATCCGATTTTCGGAGACATGATTTTTGTCCCACGAATCTGGTAAGTTTCAGTGGAACCCGTTTACTATGAATCATGAACCCGATTTTCGGACATAAAACGTTTTACTCCACTAACCCAGGATTTTTTCAGTCCGATTTTCGGAGTTCAAAAGCTTCTGAGTCCGATTTTTTACTCCACTAACCCAGAATTTCTTGAGTCCGATTTTCGGAGATCAAAATCTTGAGAGTCCAATTTTTTACTCCACTAACCCAGTAATTTTTGAGTCCGATTTTCGGAGCTCAAAATCCTCTGTGTCGATTTGTTATTCCACTAACCCAGAATTTTTTTTAGCCCGGTTTTCTAAGCCCAAAATCTTCTGACTCCGATTTTTTACTCCTCAATCCCATTATTTTTTGAGCCCGCTTTTCGGAGCTCAAAATCTTCCGAGGCCGATTTTCGGGGCAAAATCTTAACTCGGTTTGTGTATTTGTGTCGTGTCCTTTATAATCAGCATATTCCCTTCATTAAGACTAATTTTTCGTCGTAATTTATTCTATTTTTCTTCCAGCTTTTGACGCAAAGCATGGTAAGCATGCACACTTAAATAAATACTGTCGTTAAAATGACAGCTACTGAAAATTACAGACATAGCGAGCTGACCACACACTGTCTTGGAAAGACTGCAACAGTACTTACAACACGTTCTAAAACCTCAGGGAGTATTCTAAAGTAGCTTTATTTTGACAAAAACTAGCCTTTTTGATAGTATTTGTGCCAAATTCACATCATGATTTTGTGCAAAGAACGTTTATAATTTACTAAAAGCAGGCGGATTTTCCCAAATTCAAAGGAAGGTTTGTAATATTTCTCTAACAGAGAGAATAGTTTGCCATATTTTTTATAGCATTTTACAAGATTACAACAAAAATTATTTCTCTGTGAATATGCTGCTTGCCATTAAAATTTTGTCTGTCGCGATACCGTCAAACACAAAAGACGATGGGAATTTCCACCTTCCATATACAGGAAAACAGAAAAGTGACCATTTATAACATTCACAAGCAGAAAGTGACCGTGGGAATTTCCAACATCACTGATAACAAGCAGATACTGACCATGGAAATTTCCAACGTCATTTATAACAAGCAGAAAACGAATTAATTAATTAGATTAATTAGACTGGTGGCAAAATATCTGACTAATATATTAAACTGTCGTTCTAGTTTGTCAAAAATATTTGGGTTCAGAAAGCATTGAAAGTCAGTTTGAGAACTGAATTGAACCATTTGTTTTTTCCCTAAATTACCATGTACAGGAGTAGGTGTGTTTCAAGTTGTCTTTAATCAGCGATTCAGAACAGCATAGATGAAATAATTTCATTTAGTACTCATCGGCAGTAATCTTCGTAAGAACGGTATTCTGTGCCTGAAAAAGAAAATGAAATAGTAACGTCAATAGGTATTTGCAATCAGTGAGGGCTTTCAGAGGATTTTGCTGGATTTTGGTGAGTCTGTTCAATCACAAGTTACTCTAGTCTCCTTCTCAGCCGTTATTTGGGTCGTCACGCAACGCTCCTCCCCACTAACGGCTGTTCACTCGAGCTTTGCATATGTTTCCTTCAAACTGACCAATAAGGAGTAGGCTTCCATCTTCTAGAAACCTGGTCCTAGTCCTCGTCTTGTTGTGTTTTTGGCGGCAAATATAACGAGAAATATGATTGGCGCAGCTGCCAAGAATTACATGCATTTTATTGGTTCTCAGTAAAGGAGGGAAAGGAATGCAAAGCTCGAGTGAGCAGCCGTTAGTGGGGAGGAGCGTTACGTGACGACCCTAATAACGGCTGCGAAGGAGACTAAAGTTACTCCAAAGTAGAATAGGTGATCGGGCAGTATAAAATGTAGACTGCAGGCTGCAGACTGGGTATATTTATTAAACGCAGACCAGGTATAAAATTCAGATTGCAGACTGTAAACTGGGTATAAAATGGAGACTGAGGAATACGTGATATATTTTCAATTTTTAACTTGTACGAGTGTCATGTAATCGACTCCCATGAAATTCACATTATTCTTTTCGAAAAGCGTCAACCTTTTTCGGGCTCACGGATTTAACGTTTAAACCTTGCACACCTTCACGCGGGACTTGTATTTTAGTCATATCCTGCACGGGTGTTTTGTTGTTCACACCTTGACAGGAACATGACCTGTATTTTTGGTAAACATTGTCAGCACTCGATCTAAAATACGTTCCCTTGCGCAATCCTTTCAAAAACTACCTGAAGAAGAGATGGAAGAAGTTTGCAATGATCAGACGAAACCGGACTACAGACTGGGTATAAAATGCAGACCAGGGCACGTATAAAATGCAGATTGCAGACTGGAGACTGGGTATAAAATGCAGACTGAGACCAAAATTGTCTCTTTGTCAGAGACACGATATATTTTCGCCTTTCCCAGATCACCTCCCGCGAAAACGACATTATTTTGACTCATTTCTCAACAGGTGACCACTAATTAAGGGTGAGATTAATCATAGATGGGCTAGAATCTTGACTCCGAAAATCGGACTCAAAAGTGACCAGCATTTTTAATAGGTTGAATTAATCAGTCATTTTAAATCATAGATGGGCTAAAATCTTGACTCCGAAAATCGGACTCAAAAGTCACCAGCATTTTTAATAGGTTGAATAAAATCTTGACTCCGAAAATCGGGCTCAAAAGTGACCAACATTTCTAATAGGTTGAATTGATCATTTTTAATCATAGATGGGCTAAAATCTTGACTCCGAAAATCGGACTCAAAAGTGACGAACATTTCTAATAAGTTGAATCGATCATTTTTAATCATAGATGAGCTAAAATCCTGACTCCGAAAATCGGACTCAAAAGTCACCAGCATTTATAATAGGTTGAATAAAATCTTGACTCCGAAAATCGGACTCAAAAGGGTGAATTGAGACATTTTAATCATAGATAAAGAACTCATAATTTGACTCCAAAAATTCAACTCGAAATTATTAATAGAATTACTCATCCCATTACAAACGATTTGATCTACGGTCGCAAAAGGACGAGAAAAACGCTTTCCAAAATATTTTGTGTTTTTCCAAAATAGCATTTTCCGCAAGAAATGGGCTCCTTATAGGTAAATTCGAACGGGATTCCGCAAAAAAACGCCTTTTTCTTGAATTCTCTTACAATCGAGACATCATAGTCGTAATATTTAGCGAAATAACACGGAAGCAATGAGTTTTTGAGATCACAAGTTTATTGCAAAACTCACGGATACATACATTGTAAATTGCTCCTATATTAAAATGCAAAAATATGAAGTACTTTGCGGACTGTTAAGTTTTCTGGAATTTTATAAACAAAAAGGATGCCATTTTCACAGCCCTTAGAAAAAAGTTCAGTATATGTATACACATTTGTCGGATGGCAGACATATAAACACCTAAATCTTTGATTTTATTCGAAATATTCATCAATGCACAGAAAAACTAATGTTTCAGAGGCATGTGAGCCACTGTTACAACAAAAGCAGATCAAAAGGAGATTACACCACTTAACTCAGACACTATCTGGACACTGCATTTCAAAATTAGAACCCATGCTGCAGAAATTCTGCGGCCTCTCATGACCCAAGCTGCAGAAATTCTGCAGCCTCCAATGACCCATGCTGCAGAAATTCTGCAGCCTCCAATGACCCATGCTGCAGAAATTCTGCGGCGTCTAATGACCCATGCTGCAGAAATTCTGCGGCGTCTAATGACCCATGCTGCAGAAATTCTGCAGCCTCCAATGACCTATGCTGCAGAAATTCTGCGGCCTCCAATGACCCATGCTGCAGAAATTCTGCGGCGTCTAATGACCCATGCTGCAGAAATTCTGCAGCCTCCAATGACCCATGCTGCAGAAATTCTGCGGCGTTCAATGACCCATGCTGCAGAAATTCTGCGGCCTCCAATGACCCATGCTGCACAAATTCTGCAGCCTCCAATGACCCATGCTGCAGAAATTCTGCGGCCTCCAATGACCCATGCTGCAGAAATTCTGCGGCGTCTAATGACCCATGCTGCAGAAATTCTGCAGCCTCCAATGACCCATGCTGCAGAAATTCTGCGGCGTTCAATGACCCATGCTGCAGAAATTCTGCGGCCTCCAATGACCCATGCTGCAGAAATTCTGCAGCCTCCAATGACCCATGCTGCAGAAATTCTGCGGCCTCCAATGACCCATGCTGCAGAAATTCTGTACCGTCTAGTGACCTCTGCTGCAGAAATTCTGCGGCCTCCAATGACCTATGCTGCAGAAATTCTGCGGCCTCAAGGACCCATGCTGCAGAAATTCTGCGGCCTGCAATGACCCATGCTGCAGAAATTCTGCGGCCTCCAATGACCCATGCTGCAGAAATTCTGCAGCCTCCAATGACCCATGCTGCAGAAATTCTGCGGCCTGCAATGACCCATGCTGCAGAAATTCTGCGGCCTCCAATGACCCATGCTGCAGAAATTCTGCAGCCTCCAATGACCCATGCTGCAGAAATTCTGCGGCCTCTCATGACCAATGCTAAAGAAATTGCAATGTGTACTTAACTCCTAACGGTCGTAAGATTTTCAGGAACATAAAAATATGAGGCTCTACCATTTTCAAGGTTACATGTATAATAAATTCTGTTTGGTCGCCTTGCTCAAGTATTTACTTGCTTCATTCGTCTCGACCGTTGAAGCAGTTCGCCTTCACATGGTCCATTCACCTTGTTGGGCAAGTAATAATTCAGTTTGTTTGCCTTGGTGGGCAATTTACTTGATTCATTAGCTTTGTTGGGCAAATAATAATTCAGTTTGTTTGCCTTGGTGGCAATTTACTAGATTCATTTGTCTCGTCACCCAGGGAGACTTTGTACATATTAGGGGCCTGGGAACTGCTAACAAACAATGACACAGCAAAATGGATAACTTCAAGGTCGAGATTCAGGACAGGATCAGAAAGCTACCCTGTGCAGGCAGCAATTAAGATTGCTTGCATAATTAATTATGGGTCAAGGGCATCAGCCAAGTCAATGTCATGTCCAGGTTATATCACAGCAAAACAATGGACCCTTAACCCAAACGATCAAGTTACACAATATAGAACTGACACAATAGAATGCCATAGAATTAACTTGCCATGTTAAGAAATGTTGTATCTGTTATATCTAAAAAAAACAATTGAGGACATATCCACATCTCCACCCAGGATGTCAAATTAACTTCTCAGCTTACTAGCCCAGTGGCTAGTGACAGGTTTGATTCACTAGCCAGACTTGTTTACCCGAAATTAATCCTGTCAAGCAGCTTCAGTTAGGTTTTTTTTTTCAACAATAGTACTGATGTGCAACTTACATGTATTAGAACTAGGTATGTTTTACATTCATAAATTAAATTCTTTAAAATACCTTGAAGAGACAATATGGTTACAAATTTAACATAGCTACAGTGTATGGACCAAACTAACTTTTGAATTGGATGTTAGAATGTTTCTTTACCCCAGTTAAGTCCAAAATTCTTACATCAGGCACACAACGGTCTCTACACACAGCAGTTTAAATACAAAAAACAATACATGTACTGTTACAAATGCAAAATGTGATCTGGGTTTCAAGGGACTTCAAATAAAATAACTCACTAGAACAAAGACAAATTACTGGCATGCAACGTTTTGCAGACATTTTATTGCAACTGTGCAATTTCATGTGCCAAATAAAAAAAAAACTACAATTTTTCTACTTGTCAGTGGTTGCTAAGCTTAGCATCTGCATTTGTGTTGTTTGCCTATTTTTGAGCTGTACTGTAAGTGTTTCTACAGTGGAGACACCAAGTGTTAACATGAAGTCACACAAGATCCTGTTAAGACAAGAATTACCTCTTTCACGACAGGCTGTTTGGACAGGGAAAATGAGGCAAATCTCAATGACCAGCAGTAAATTGGGGAAATGTCAATTGTTTGTTCACTTGCACAACTCAATTTCCCTTTGTGATACATTTGAAAATAATTGTCATTTGGTTTCCCTCTGGTCCTCTAGTGCTTGGGAGTTTTTACTAGTCTGTGGCTAGTTTGCTACCATTAGTCTCTAGCCCTGTCCACCACTCTCCTTTCATCTATGAAAGTAGAATTAATACCATGTATTCCTGATAACAGAGCATCCCCAAGCAATTTTTGAATTGTATCCTGCACTTACATCAGCTTTTCCACTTAGTAATGCTCCCTCACTCCTCATCTCTGCACCTGAAAACAACTTGGAAAGAAATACATACTCAAGGGGCTTAATTATGGGATTTTCATTAATATTACAGATATACACTGGACAGTATAGAAACCCCAGAGAAAGCAAGCACCATTCAAGATGATAGATGATTTTCTTGCAACTCTGGAAGTAGGCAGCTTTGTGGCCTTGCATTTTGACAATTATGACAAGGAACCAGTCATTGGCAAAGTCCTTTCAATGGAGGAGAACCACTTCCAAGTGCATTATTGGAGGGGAACATACTTAGGCAAGCGATCTCCTCAGCATCTTCCACAAAGAAAAGCAGAGCCTCAGCCATGGATGGAAAGGCTTCCTAAAACATGCAGTGTGTAGTTCTTTGGATCCCAGTAAAACTAAGTTGAACTTTTTTCAAATAATTTTATGTAACCCAGGGTAATTTACAAACAAAACATTGTCATTGACTGAGGACTGTAAGACACAGGAGTGGAACTGGTAATTTTGTAAAATTAATGTTCTTTTATAAAAATATTAATAATTAATAATTTGAACTTGTGTGGGAAGGAATCTTAGCTGATATTAATTATGTGTCTTCAAGTCATCCAAGAATTTGTGCATTTTTGATAACAGAAAGTAAGGGGTGGGACACCAAACATTATTTCTGAAAATTTCTGATCATTTACATGGTGTAAAGGTCTGCAGAATTTCTGCAGCATCTGATCATTGAGGGGTCTGCAGAATTTCTGCGGCATCTGATCATTGAGGGGTCTGCAGAATTTCTGTGGCATCTGGTCATTTAGGGGCTGCAGAATTTCTGCGGCATCTGATCATTTAGGGGGTGCAGAATTTCTGTGGCATCTGGTCATTTAGGGGCTGCAGAATTTCTGCGGCATCTGGTCATTTAGGGGCCGCAGAATTTCTGCGGCATCTGATCATTTAGGGGGTGCAGAATTTCTGCGGCATCTGGTCATTTAGGGGCTGCAGAATTTCTGTGGCATCTGATCATTTAGGGGGTGCAGAATTTCTGTGGCATCTGGTCATTTAGGGGCTGCAGAATTTCTGTGGCATCTGGTCATTTAGGGGCTGCAGAATTTCTGCGGCATCTGGTCATTTAGGGGCTGCAGAATTTCTGCGGCATCTGATCATTAGGGGGTGCAGAATTTCTGCGGCATCTGGTCATTTAGGGGCTGCAGAATTTCTGCGGCATCTGGTCATTTAGGGGGGTGCAGAATTTCTGTGGCATCTGATCATTTAGAGGATGCAGAATTTCTGCGGCATCTGGTCATTTAGGGGGTGCAGAATTTCTGCAGCGTCTGGTCATTTTAATAGGGGGTGCAGAATTTCTGCGGCATCTCATCATTTAGGAGGTGCAGAATTTCTGTGGTCATTTAGGAGGTGCAGAATTTCTGCGGCATCTGATCATTTAGGGGGTGCAGAATTTCTGCGGCATCTGGTCATTTAGGGGGGTGCAGAATTTCTGCGGCATCTGATCATTTAGAGGATGCAGAATTTCTGTGGCATCTGGCCATTTAGGGGGTGTAGAATTTCTGCAGCGTCTGGTCATTTTAATAGGGGGTGCAGAATTTCTGCGGCATCTCATCATTTAGGGGGGTGCAGAATTTCTGCAGCATCTCATCATTTAGGGGCTGCAGAATTTCTGCGGCATCTGGTCATTTTAATAGGGGGTGCAGAATTTCTGCGGCATCTCATCATTTAGGGAGCTGCAGAATTTCTGCAGCATCTGATCATTTAGGGGGTGCAGAATTTCTGCGGCATCGACATCCACCCATCATCCTATGGTCCACAGATTTTTTGTAGGATTCAACCCAAATGATTATCATGACAGTGATGACATTCGATTTTCTCGGACATGCTCCACATTGCAGAAATAAATAAGCCCTTTTAGTTGATCCTTAAAAAACGTCCGTGAAAACACACTAATTTCAACGTTTCTTAAAAATCTGCCGACAAAAACTATAGATTTATCTTAAAAAAAGCTATTTTGGAAAAACACAAAATATTTTGGAAAGCGTTGAAACAGGCTTTTTGTAGCGCAAAGGACAAAGGTTCCGCACTTTTAAGCGCTTTTTTACTACGTTCTCTGAATGCCGTTTAGGTCTTTGCAAAGTTTATGGCTTTTTTCTAATCTGACGAATGTTCTTAAACGCTGTCCGCAAAAAATCATGGTACGCTACTTGCCCGAAAATTCGTAGTTTCCACCGAAATTCCGACAAAATGCATAGTGTGCTACCTCGTGTGTTAAATGCCTTATACGTGCTAATCCGTAGGAAAATTTTAGTTCAGAAAGGCTTGATGGCCTTTAAATGTCGGAATTCGTTATTTTAGAATAGGTCAAATTAGTTTAGAATGCCTTATTTGCTGATTTAATTGTTGAATTAATGAACTGTGATGATAATGTTATTAATATGCAGTTTCTTAAGTTTATATCCGCATGTTTTGATTTACGAAACAATCTGTTGTCAAACTAGTTTAATTCTTGTTACCTGCTTTCGCAATACTGTAATGTTTTACGGTCATGCAAATAAAGCTTGTAGTTGTTAACTTGTGCTGGCTGTACGTTCAACATGTACCTCACTTCAGATGACGCGTCATTGGTTTGCCTCCTTCTCCTCCCCATGTAAAACTCGAAGGGGGCCTTAAAGAGCAGTCGTTGGGTGAATGCAGCAGAGTGGTGCGCAAACCACCTGTTCCCAATAGATTGCCTGAGTTGGTTTCGGAGACCAACAGTCATAAGGCTGTTGGCACCTCGCTTCTATCAACAGCAGAAAGAACTGCACTTTTGATCGGAGGATTTCTTCTTTCTTGTTCTAGCCTCACCTAACCTCAAACTCGGAAATATGCCGTTCCCGAGAATTTCACTGTAATACGTTTTGACTTGGCTTGCAACCGCAAACAAACTTCTATAGATCGTAAAACAATTTTTCAATGACAAAGAGATTTAAATTCACGTTTCCGACTAGTGAAGTCAGAGACGGACTTCGTTAAAGGATTTTCTTAACATTTTATTATTATTTTCCTTCAGCTGCGGGCCTATGCGGCGAAAGATCATGACAAAGGCAGAAAGGAAGTCTAGCAGTTTGTTTCCGTTCCTTTCCGCATTCTGTTGGGAATTTTAAACTCAGCAAGGCTCGTGGAACAAAACCCAACAATACAGTCGAGCTCTCCTTTGCGACCACCTCTAGTAAGCGACCACTTTCCCAAAATACCAGTCAACCTAAATGTTAAGTCTTAAGTGATTTGATTCCGACGCTGTAAAGGTTTTTACTACCAGTTACAGAACTGATTTACAAAAATAGATGTTACACCGATAAAGCTAATATTACACATGACTAAATACGCATTTTATTAACATTGGCCGTGAGCGTGCTGACAAGCTCCCTTCGAATAATTATGATGATAGCCCTAACCAGTATATCAAACGTTCTTTTCGAGATAGTTTTACGTTCCGAAGTATTCTTGTCCATGACGTTTACGATTTATTACTGGGAACAAACCTTAGCAAAGCAACCATCGGTGTATCTCGAAAGATTATAAAACTAGCTTCAAGTTATATATGTGAATCCTTAACCTTTATTTTTAACCAATCCATACAACAGGGTGTTGTTCCGGATATCCTGAAAATCTCAAAAGTTACACCAGTTGACAAAGGAGGAGAGGCTACAGATCCTACCAACTATCGCCCTATCTCAACTTTATCTACGTTTACTGAAATACTTGAAAAACTTATACATAAGCAGCTTATCAGTTACATTGAGAAGCAAGAAATCCTCTTTCAATTTCAATTTGGCTTTAGAAAAGGAAATTCAACCGCCGAAGCTATAACTGATATCACAAATACGCTAAGAAATGGAGCGGTGTATTAGGGCTGTGAGGGCGTGGATGGTTGAGGATAAGTTGAAGCTGAATGAAGAGAAGACTGAGTTCATGATCATTGGAACTCGCCAGCAACTTAGTAAAATCCGAACTGATAGTCTTTTAGTTGGTGACACGCCTATACCTTCAGTTACTGAAGCTAGGAATTTAGGTGTCTGGTTTGACTCTAATCTCCATTTTCACAACCACTTAAACAAGGCATGCCAGTTAGCTTTCTTTTCATTGTACAACATTAGGCGTATCAGAACATACCTCCCTTTTGAAGCTGCAAAGACTTTACTACAAGCTTTAGTCATAAGTCGTATGGATTATTGCTACTCGCTATTATATGGTCTGCCAGCTATACATATTCATAAATTGCAACGTGTACAAAATGCAGCTGCCAGGTTACTGACCAACACGCCGCGCTATGCGCACATCACACCTGTCATGATAGAGCTTCATTGGTTGTCTGTTAAATTTAGAATTCTTTTTAAGTTCAATTTAACAATTTTTAAAGCCCTTCTTGGTCTTGCACCAGCCTATCTTAGCAACCTTTTATCTTTTAAACACTCTAATTATAATTTAAGATCAAATAATAATAATATTCTTGCCCAGCCCGCAGTAAAATCGGCCAAGACCAGTGGAGATAGAGCCTTCTCAGTTGCTGCTCCACTTTTATCGAACGCCTTGCCGCCAAGCCTTAGGGCTATCGATAATCTTATCATATTTAAGAGAGAGCTCAAAACGCATCTTTTTAGGCAAGCGTATTTTATTAATGTTTAGATTTTATATTTCTGTGTGATGTGATTTTTATTTCTGTAATTATAATATAATTAGCACTTTAGATATAGTTTTACAATTTTAGCACAGTTAATTTAATTTTTAATGATATTTTATCGATTGTAATAATTGTAAAGCGCATTAGATCATATATTTTAAGTGAATTTTGAGCTATATAAGTAACAAGTTTATTATTTATTATTATAGAAAAGCCATTGACAATAACTTGTACACTTGTGGTGTCTTCCTCGATTTTTCAAAAGCTTTTGATACTGTGAACGATACAATCTTGTTGAATGAGTTAGACACTTATGGAATAAGGGGGATACCTTTGAACTGGTTTCAAAGTTATCTTTTGAATAGAAAACAGTATGTAGAGTTGGATGGAGTTAAGCTCCCAAATCAGACAATATTATGTGGAATTCCACAAGGGAGCACCCTCGGACCTCTTCTATTCCTAATTTACATTAACGATTTGCCAAATAGCTCAGAACAATTAAGTTTTAAAATCTTTGCAGACGATACCAATGTATTTGCATCCGCAAGGGATCTTAAAACACTTGAACACTTGATGAACTCTGAACTAGCCAAAGTGAAAAGATGGTGTGATATTAACAAGATGTCTATAAACATGAGTAAAACAAACTTCATGATAGTTAAATCGGCAAGAAAAAGGGATATCCCAATCAGTCTTAACATAATAAATAGTCATGGATCTTCTTATTCATTAGAACAAAAGCAATGTATAAAGTACCTAGGTGTTATGATTGACGAATCTTTAAGCTGGAAATATCACAACTCTTTTGTCCCTTCCCGTATATCTCCAAACACTGGAATAATATCGAAATTAAGCAACTTACACAAATTTATTATAATTTAATTTATCCTTATATTTCATATGGCATATTAGCTTGGGGAAGTGTATATAAAACACATGTTAGTAAAATTCAAGTAAAACAAAACCATATTGTAAGATTAATATTTTTTTGCCACAGCATTTGGTAGTGAAACAGAGAACGCTTAAACCTCTGCTGAATCTGCTAGGCTCTTAAAAGTTAATAATATCTATCGTCTACAAGTCTCAAAATTCGTGCATTCATGGCATAAAGGCTGTCTGCCTGAACTATTCGACAGCATGTTTCAATATGCTAGTAATACACATCACTACAACACTAGATATACAGCGAAGAAAAATCTTTATAAGCCGAGTGTACGAACTAACGTAGGTAAGCAATCAATCTCTTTTATGGCTACGAACATTTGGAAAGACCTCCCAACTCTTTTAAAAAAACTCAAGGTGTTCACATTTCCTAAGAAAATTAAACGTTATCTACTCTCTGAACAACAAATAAAATCGTTTCGTTTTGCTGATGAAACAACATACTTCATGTAAATAATTTCATCCTTCCTTGCATTTATTTTTATTATATTTTTCTTTTCTTTTATTTTACCCGCCACTTAGAACCTAAATTGTTCAGGGAGCTAACAAGAAAACCAACTGGTTTATTTAGCTTCCTAGCTTGCCCATTGTCTTTATTTAAAATCGTAAATGGTTTGAACCCAGAAGTCATATCATAACTAAGTGAAGCACGATCGTCCGGGTTAGTGTAGTCCTGAGAAGGACTGTTTGTGGTGACATTGACTGACGTTTCGACAACCTGAGCGGAAGTCATCATCAGAGTCAAGTGATTGGGGTAACGTCAGGAGATGGTATAAGTACTCTGGTCGTTGATGTGATTGGTCAACGAAGTCGTGATGTTATTGGTTGTCTGTCAGTTAAGCCGTGATGTTATTGGCTGTGAAGACTGTAAACCGTGGTTGGTGCGTTTCGATCCGTCTTTTGTTAGTCAAATGTTCGTAGGTGTATTGTTAGTCAAATTAGTCGGTGTGTCTATTGTTTGTCTGTTGTTGATATCGTCAATAAGTCGTTTGTAAGGTGCGGGAAGCTGTTGACAACGGTTCAGTGGTGTTTGTTCTAAGTTAGTAAACCAACTTTCCAGTGCGATCCGTTGGTGGTAGTTAGTACAGTAGGTAATGCATTTAGCAGAGTCCCAGTCGATTGTGTGGTTTGTCAGTAAATGGTGCTCAGCAATGTTATTGTTGATGTCACCATTTCTCGTCGCTCGTTTGTGTTCAGTCAGTCTTACGTTCAAATTTCTGCCAGTCTCACCTATATAAGTGGCCTGACAGTCGCAGCATTCGATCTTGTAAACTGCTCCCTGTCTGTCCTTTGGTTCGTCTTTGTCCTTAACGTTCGTCAATAATTGTCGTAAAGTTGTGATGGGTCTGTGAGCGACACGGATATCGTAAGGTTGGAGTATCCGTGCAATGGTCTCAGAAGTTCCTTTGATGTATGGTATAGTCGCTGTAGTGACTGGTGTCGGGTTAGCGTTCGTAGCGTTTGGTTCTGTCCTGTAAGTGTTGCGTCTAACAAAGTCGCGGTTGTAGTTGTTCTTACTGAAAACGTTGTCTAAGTATTTGCGTTCGTCTGCTAAACTGTCGCTCGAGTCGCAAACTAGTTGCGCTCGTCTCGTTAAGGTCCGTATTGTCGTTGCTTTGTGTGAAGTAGGGTTGTAAGATGATTCGTCAAGTAGTCTGTCAGTGTGTGTGGGTTTTCTGTAAACTGTCGTCTGTAGTTTGTTGTTGTCACGGTTAACAAGGCAGTCTAGAAAAGGTATCTTACCATTTTCCTCGATCTCCTTGGTAAACTGTATGTGGGCGTTCTGTCTGTTGAGGTGTTCGTGAAAATCGTCGATTTTCAACTAGTTTGCGACTCGAGCGACAGTTTAGCAGACGAACGCAAATACTTAGACAACGTTTTCAGTAAGAACAACTACAACCGCGACTTTGTTAGACGCAACACTTACAGGACAGAACCAAACGCTACGAACGCTAACCCGACACCAGTCACTACAGCGACTATACCATACATCAAAGGAACTTCTGAGACCATTGCACGGATACTCCAACCTTACGATATCCGTGTCGCTCACAGACCCATCACAACTTTACGACAATTATTGACGAACGTTAAGGACAAAGACGAACCAAAGGACAGACAGGGAGCAGTTTACAAGATCGAATGCTGCGACTGTCAGGCCACTTATATAGGTGAGACTGGCAGAAATTTGAACGTAAGACTGACTGAACACAAACGAGCGACGAGAAATGGTGACATCAACAATAACATTGCTGAGCACCATTTACTGACAAACCACACAATCGACTGGGACTCTGCTAAATGCATTACCTACTGTACTAACTACCACCAACGGATCGCACTGGAAAGTTGGTTTACTAACTTAGAACAAACACCACTGAACCGTTGTCAACAGCTTCCCGCACCTTACAAACGACTTATTGACGATATCAACAACAGACAAACAATAGACACACCGACTAATTTGACTAACAATACACCTACGAACATTTGACTAACAAAAGACGGATCGAAACGCACCAACCACGGTTTACAGTCTTCACAGCCAATAACATCACGGCTTAACTGACAGACAACCAATAACATCACGACTTCGTTGACCAATCACATCAACGACCAGAGTACTTATACCATCTCCTGACGTTACCCCAATCACTTGACTCTGATGATGACTTCCGCTCAGGTTGTCGAAACGTCAGTCAATGTCACCACAAACAGTCCTTCTCAGGACTACACTAACCCGGACGATCGTGCTTCACTTAGTTATGATATGACTCCTGGGTTCAAACCATTTACGATTTTACGTTCACTTGGACGACAGAGCGAACGGCTTGCTAACGATTACATCAGTTACGCAAGCAACGTCAGACGAATACGACAACAACTCTGGTTCAACCACCGCTGCAAAGATCTTGGCCTTGTTCCGGCTGGACTTCGACTTAAGTCCCCGTTGAACACACAAGAGGCTATCCAGATCGTCAAAGCCACCTGCAGACGACTGATCCGAGCGCGGATTAACGACTGTCACAGAAGACTGAACCGTTACAACGACAAACTACAGAAACGATTTGACCAACTAAAACAACTTGTACCGACTAACTTACTTGACGTTGTACGCAACATTGCCGACCAACGAGCTAAGAAAACAACTGAACAATGCCGCACTAAGACACAACTAAAACTAACTCGGCTACAACGTACTAAAGACAAAAAACGACACAAAACAGACGCTAACTGGGTCAGGAATATCTCTTCCCGTCCCTTAGACAAGACTGGAACTCAGGTACTCTCTTACGGACTTAAACACTCAGTGACGCCTAAACGTATACCGACCGAGGACATTGTATCTAGTGTTGAGGCGGCTCTGTCTCGTCAAAGAGAACTATCAGAACCGACCAAGGATAACATCAGAAGTAGAATAGCTTCTACTATACAATCAGCCTCTCTCACAGACAATAACCTGACTAGAGACGAACGACAAGCACTTAAACGACTGAAAAACGACAATGACATTGTTATACTTCCCGCTGACAAAGGACGTGTTACTGTTGTTATGGACAAGAAAGACTATCACGACAAAATGGACGCACTTGTCAACGAGAAACAGACTTACGAACTACTTAAACGAGACCCGACGCCAGCACTTCAACGAAAACTCAACGGCAAACTACTTTCACTTAAGAAAGCTGACGTTATTGACATTCGACGCTACAACAGACTGAGGTGCCACGTGCCACAACCACCGAAACTTTACGGACTGCCCAAACTACACAAACCTAACATACCTATGCGACCCATAGTCTCGTTCTGTGGTTCGCCGACTTACCAACTGTCTAAATACCTGACTACTATACTGAAACCACTGACTGACGAGTCACGACACAAACTACAGTCGACTGAAAACTTCATTGACGCCATTAAGACAGCACAAGTACCTGACGACCACAAACTAGTGTCTTTTGATGTGAAATCACTGTTCACCAGTATTCCACTCCAACTGGCTCTAGATTGTACTGAGACCGCCATCAAGAACTCCACGTTACAACTGCCACTACCAACAGACGACTTAATGGACTTACTGAACCTTTGCCTTACGTCTACCTACTTTCAGTACAACAGCAAACACTACAAACAATTGCACGGGACAGCTATGGGCTCACCAGTTTCCGTTGTTGTAGCAGAGATCGTCATGCAAAACATCGAGGAACAAGCCCTTGCGACTTACGAACGAACGCTACCGCTCTGGCTACGTTACGTCGACGACACTTTCACAGCTGTACACAAAGACGAAATCGACGATTTTCACGAACACCTCAACAGACAGAACGCCCACATACAGTTTACCAAGGAGATCGAGGAAAATGGTAAGATACCTTTTCTAGACTGCCTTGTTAACCGTGACAACAACAAACTACAGACGACAGTTTACAGAAAACCCACACACACTGACAGACTACTTGACGAATCATCTTACAACCCTACTTCACACAAAGCAACGACAATACGGACCTTAACGAGACGAGCGCAACTAGTTTGCGACTCGAGCGACAGTTTAGCAGACGAACGCAAATACTTAGACAACGTTTTCAGTAAGAACAACTACAACCGCGACTTTGTTAGACGCAACACTTACAGGACAGAACCAAACGCTACGAACGCTAACCCGACACCAGTCACTACAGCGACTATACCATACATCAAAGGAACTTCTGAGACCATTGCACGGATACTCCAACCTTACGATATCCGTGTCGCTCACAGACCCATCACAACTTTACGACAATTATTGACGAACGTTAAGGACAAAGACGAACCAAAGGACAGACAGGGAGCAGTTTACAAGATCGAATGCTGCGACTGTCAGGCCACTTATATAGGTGAGACTGGCAGAAATTTGAACGTAAGACTGACTGAACACAAACGAGCGACGAGAAATGGTGACATCAACAATAACATTGCTGAGCACCATTTACTGACAAACCACACAATCGACTGGGACTCTGCTAAATGCATTACCTACTGTACTAACTACCACCAACGGATCGCACTGGAAAGTTGGTTTACTAACTTAGAACAAACACCACTGAACCGTTGTCAACAGCTTCCCGCACCTTACAAACGACTTATTGACGATATCAACAACAGACAAACAATAGACACACCGACTAATTTGACTAACAATACACCTACGAACATTTGACTAACAAAAGACGGATCGAAACGCACCAACCACGGTTTACAGTCTTCACAGCCAATAACATCACGGCTTAACTGACAGACAACCAATAACATCACGACTTCGTTGACCAATCACATCAACGACCAGAGTACTTATACCATCTCCTGACGTTACCCCAATCACTTGACTCTGATGATGACTTCCGCTCAGGTTGTCGAAACGTCAGTCAATGTCACCACAAACAGTCCTTCTCAGGACTACACTAACCCGGACGATCGTGCTTCACTTAGTTATGTCTTTATTTAGTTTAAATTAATCATATTTTGTAAATTTTCTAGATTGCAAAAGCAAATAAAGATTATTATTATTATTATTATTATTATTATTATTATTATTATTACTGATAACCACACATCATGAAAAAAGCAAACGTTTTGTACTTTTTCTTCCTCCCATTTAAAGTGTACTGTTTTGTACCTTTTTCTTCAGGTTGCAAGAAACCGTTCCAGAGTGAAAACACCTGCTCGCTAAAAATCATTTGTTTTCAAGAAACGCAAACCCGCTAGTTTTAACCTTTTGGCGGGAAAATTCACTATTTGCAACTTCCTTCCCA
This sequence comes from Pachyseris speciosa, assembly GCA_016490735.1. NCBI lineage: Eukaryota > Metazoa > Cnidaria > Anthozoa > Scleractinia > Pachyseridae > Pachyseris > Pachyseris speciosa. The sequence continues at coordinate 61,446 of JAEMWC010001425.1, forward strand.
GATAGCTCTTGATCGCCATGAAAAAGAAGGCAAAGCCATTTTTGATGCCGTCAAACAGATGTTTCTGTCTCAAAATGAACAAACCAAGTAAAAGTGGACGCGCGTGTTTATACCCCACAAATGTCGACCTAAAAGTCCCTCAAAACAATTTAAGTTAGACACTTTTGTTCGTGATATTACTAGTATCTACTGTGACAGCACGTGTGTTCAGTGCAATTACCATGTTTTCACAAGGGTGAAAAATATGCCACTCTCTGACCCTCTGCCAGTGGCCTCATATCAGAATGTTTTTGTCAAAACAGAGAAAAAGCTGTATTCAAAGCGAATATTTCTTTTACTCCAATAGCCGGGGTCCAACGTCCAACACCACGTCCTCGTCGTGGATCCTGGGAAACGTCAAGGCGGTTAATGGGGCTATGGTAAAGGCACGAAGGCCAACCACCACGTGATAGATTAAATGTTTGCGGAAACTGAAGCCTTAAGAAAATTTGCTGGACACCCCCTCGGGGGATAAGAGACAATTCCCATTACCCCCGATCAGTGGGAAACGAAGCAAGGTATGAAGTGCACCCATGCACAGATGAAGTTCCTCTCGCCAAAATCCCGCTTGAGACGTGTTACAATGTACATGGAATGCTCGTACTATGTATACAAGGAAAATGTACCCAGATAGTGAAGGAAATGAAGAGATGCAACCTACGTATCCTTGGAGTGAGCGAGAGGAGGTGGAATATCTCTGGGTCACTGCAGACTGCATCTGGAGAGACCATCCTGTACTCTGGAAACCCGGCAACGAAGATGATCCTCACGTGAAGGGGGTGAGTCTTATTTTGTGAAGGGTGGGCTCGGATAGCCTGCTGGCATGGGAATCGGTCTAATAATAATAATGGTTTATTAGAAGTACATCCGCAAGTGGCTCTTCACCTTCTAATCATAAAATTACAATAAATACTAAATGTATATAACTTAATTAAATATGTAAATACGAATCATCACTGCCAGATTCGCCTCAAAATGCCAAAACATGTCGATTATACAAGTTTATTCACCAATTAACGATGCATCTGTTGAGGAATTATGTTATTATGTTATGATTAGACTTAATCAGTATATGATCCAACGCCGAGAAGAAATGTGACCCTTCTCATAGAAGATTTTAAGGGTAAAATTTGCAATAACAACACTGATGCAGAGACTGTCATGGGGCAACATCGGTAAGGCAGCATGAATGACAACGGTGAAATCCTTCTTCTCCTTCTTCGTCAGCATGTAATTGGGGAAACTATATTTCCCCATAAGCCATGCCATAAAGCTACATGGAGATGGAGATCGCCCGATGCAAGAACTGAGAATCAAATTAATCACATCACAATTTATCGACGCTGGAGAAGCTGCCTTCAAGATGTCTGAGTAAAGAGGAATGTGGGTTCCGACCACCACGTGGTGGTCTCGTAGCTTCAGATGAAGCTTACAGTACTAAGAAAAGCAAGAACTTATATTACGTTAGAAAACTGAAGTCGGAGGATAGAAAAAGGGAATTCAATTTAACGCTGCAGAATCGCTTTGAGTTATTAGATCCTAGCCTAGGAGAAGAGGGAAGAGAGGTAAATGAAGATTGCAATGCTATTAAGGATACGTACATCCATGTGAAGCATCCATGTGAAGAGGTGTGGGGGAAAGTGGAAGACAACTGAAAGCAGATGTTAATGAGGGCGAGAACACGGCTTGACAAACAGAATGCTATGTAAAAGTATGTAATCAAGAAGTGCAGTTATAAAGTGGCGTGTCGAAAACATAAGAGGGTATATATATCAACCAGGTGGCTCCAGTCGCTGAAGAAGCTGCAAGTAAGGGAGATCTCAACAAGCTGTACCAAACAATGAGAATCCTTAGTAGAAGAAGAAGTAACCAAAGTAAGCCGATCCGGAAATAAGCTATTCAAGGAAGGTGACATCAGTGCGAAAACTAACGAACAACTTGCACGCTGGAAAGAACACTTCGAAGAAGTGCTCAATCGACCCCCGCCCGTAAATCAACCTGTCCCGCAGACTGGAGAAGATCTTCCGATAAAGACGGATAGCATATTCCAGGGCGGAAATTAGATTAGCCATTAAAAGCCTCAATATGGGAAAGGGGACTGGGATACATAATATCCCCTCACAAACCATTCAGGCAGGTGTCAGTTGATGCCCTGTACAGACCCCCCAACAAGATCTGGAGGGAAGAGGAAATACCGGAAGAATGGAGGAAGGGTCTACTCGTTAGGGTGCGAAAGAAAGGTGATACCACACATTGTGAGAATTGGAAAGGGGTTAAACTGTTGGTCATTTCAAGTAAAATCTTAAGCTGGATTGTTCTGAATCGAATGAAGTTTGTATCATATTCATTGTTGAGGGATGAACAAGCTGGTTTTTGTCGTGAGCGCTACTGCACAGATCAAATAACCACTCACAGAATTATCATCGAACAGTCATTGGAATGAAACACTGGACTCTACCTTGCCATTATAGATTTTGAAAAGGCCTTTGATTCGGTGGACCGGGATGTGATGTGGCAAGTCTAGCAGCATTACGGAGTACCAGGAAAGCACGTTAATGCTATTCGATGCTTATACAAGGGCTTTCAGTGCCAGGCTATCCATGATACATCCCTGATATTATCGTTTCAAGTAACAACTGGAGTGAGACAAGGGTGCATTTTCTCGCTGGTGGTCCTTGACTGGGTCACGAAACAAGCTTACGGAACGGGGAAAACCGGTATACAGTGGACCCTAACACGAAAGTAAGACTGCGCTGATGACCTGTTTCTCCTTAGACATAAGCTTCAACTCATGCAAGAGAAGATGGTAGCACTCCAGAGCGCATCTGTAAGAGTAGCACTTAAGATCAACAATGGGAAGACCCAAGAAATGAGAATCCAGGTCAGAGATGGTGGCCCTCTCCGCATTGGCAAGAGGGCATAGCTTCACTTATCTTGGCAGCTAGGAGGAACAGAAGAGGATATCACTGCACGGATCAGGAAGCGCAGCAACCATTTGCGTGCATCAGAGCGGTCTGGAAAATAAGATTATTCTCCCTTAAGAAGGAATGAAGGATATTCAACTCTAATGTCAAATCAGTACTTCTGTATGAATCGGAAACCTGGAAGCTAACCAAAGCTTAGCTCTCAAAATTGCAGACGTTTATGAATAAAAGGCTCTCCCAAATAATCTGCGTATTTTGGCCAAATGTCATCACGAACGAGGACTAGCTATGGGCAAGAACTGGAGTAGATGTAGCAAGCACGATAAAACGAAGGAAGTGGAAGTGGACTGTACATACCTTGAGGGAGGAGAGTGAGAACACCACCATAATGGCCAGATGTCATCGCGGAAGATTTTTGCATGGCGCTCTGTTACATGAAACCCAACTGTGTAAGTTACAATTTCAAAACTGCAGCAGGTGAAAATGGAAATAGCGAATGCGAGCTCAATAATTCTACTCATGAAGGACATGAGACTGACCTGGAGAAAGATTTCAACTATAAATATCATGGAGCTGAGGTGAGAAGTATTCTTATGGCATACTACTAGCCATCACTTATACGTAGCTTGCGAACGGGTTTGCTTAGCGTGTTATTGGGCCAGCGAAGAGAAACATCGGCGAGCCCCACCCCGAATTTGTTCTTCTAGCGCGAAATGCCCCATTAAGGATCCTACTGACAGGCGACATATCACATTTTTGTAATTAAAAAAAAAGATTTGAATCTACATAGGACAATTTGCGCTATCTTCTATTCTATCAATGTCTTTATCTTTTTCAGAGCGGTTGTGTCAGCAACCCGTGTACGAATAACGGAACCTGTCAAGCCGGTTTTACAGACCAGGGATGTCGTTGTTTGTGTACTGCAAGGTTCAGAGGACATAACTGAGAAATACGTGGTAAGCTAAAACATTTGTTCAGATAGTTTGGTGGGAAGAAGTTTCACTGCTTGTTGGAAAAGCTTCTTGAGAAACTTTGATAACGGTATAGGGTTGCACTCAAGGAATTTCAAATCATAACTGCAAATAACAAATCAAAAGTGCTACTATGAAGAGATTCACATCTTTCCTATCTAAGCCATTTTAAAATATAAAAAAGTAAACAGAAGAAGAATGCAATTTACTATTTTCAAATATCTCTTTTTGTTCTAGAGATATTTAAGTTTTTAAACTATGCAAGTTAGCCTAGTGATGACGTCATATACTCAACCGAATTTGATCAGATATGATGAAAAAAGATATTTCAGCCAATTTGTATCAGAAATGCTTGATTCTTAGCAGTAAGATTCTACTACATGTGCTTTACAGTATGAGCTCACCAGAATTGTTACGATAGCTTACAAATGTAAGACAAAGAGATTCCAGAACACTTTTATCATACGCAATACCATGAATTATTGTTATTAGCAGTTTGGCAGAAAGTCAACAAAGGACCTGTTTGCCTTCAATATGACCATAACTGCAAGTGTTAGGTCCATGAAGCTCGTCCACAGAAGTGGATCCATAAGCTGTAACCCAAACCCAAACTACCGTGCTACCTACTGGAGCTGCAGCAATTTACGTGTATATCCAAAGAACAGCTTGATGACAATCATCACGAATGCCAACGGAGAAGCCCTTGTCCCACCCGCTGAAGAATTGCAGGCAGTGAAGGCAGAATTGAGAGAACATAAATGAGGCAACAGAAAACACTTTTACTCACTGGAGGGCATCGGGCAAGCCTCAACGGAGCTCGTTTTTGGCAATCTTTCAAGCCCTTTGCCTTTGTTACAAAATCAAGAACTGCAAATCTGGTATGGGCAGGACTGGAAGGATTGTGCAGAGAAACAAAACAATTGTACTACTTGTGTCGATGTGTATGCATTGTACACATGAACAATGTCTTCGTCCAGGATAAACCATAGATAGATATGCAACGATACATATCCCATGATCCAACGTCGTTTCCAGGGTCTCTCCTCTTTCTGTGCCCGAGAGGACGTGAAGAGTAAGCAACCCTGGGAACTAGATAGATAGATAGATAGATAGATAGATAGACGGTTTATTAATAACTGATTTGCAACTAAAAGTTGAATTATACGATTATTTACTAAAAATTGAATGTTGATAATTACATTAAAAAGACTACAAGTAATTTAAAACAAGTTGTATAAATATATGTATAAGAAACAGCAAATAAGGACACTATATATGTTCTAAAATAAAGTATATCGAGGAGATTTAAAAACTCGACTAAAATCGTTCAAGCCTTAAGGGCATTAAAGGTAATAAAACTGTTACGAAACCTGTTCGTCTTAAAAACTGGCTTGAACTAGGTTGCTCCAGATCAGAATTGCTTCTATTCCTTTCAATAGTCCCGTATTAATTGTCATTCTAACGCGCAATGCCCGCGAATCGCCCGCAGTATGCTGAAATTAATGTTAGCCTGAGGAAATGCTAAAAGAAATTAATCGAAAAACGGCGACGTTTGTTTGTTTGTTTGTTTGTTTTTTTAATTTTCTTCACGCTGTGTTTATTTGTAGAAATACGTGGTTAAAACTAGGTTTCATCAATCTTAAATAGGTTCAAACAAAGGCATCAGTTTACTTTTGCGTGTCGATAGAATTTATATTACAATCTGGTAAGTTCTTCTAAAACGAAACACACTGTTTTCGCCTGGTTTGGAACGCGGCCAGCGTGACTAAGACTGAACTATTCAGCTCTCTTCCTTTCCCTCACGTCTGTATTGCTGAGGTTGGTTAGACATAAAAAATACGTTTTTTTTTTCTCCCCAATGTCAGATAACTAGGAGCTTATATAACACTCGACGACGTTTAATATTTACGTTATTCATGTAAGCCAAATACTAATTAATAGCGTCTGTAATGGACCAGAGGAAAATTTCATTGGCTAAGCTCTCGGTATAGCTTAATTACCCAAGATGGTTTATTATCGGTCAGAAATATTATTGTTAAGGAGACGCTGCACAATCCTGGTGCACAAAACAAGCTATTCTCCCCACAAGCAGAACAACTCATTTGCCAGTTCCCGATGAATACCAAACTGGTTGTTTTCCTCTTGTTGTTCTCTCTTATACCAGCAGCCGGCTGTTGTGACGATCCAGGTTAGTTTCAATTTATGTTAGTTCTTTTGTGAATCCTGATTCCTTCCAATATGTTCCTCAAACTCCATGAGGTATCTGAAATAATTTTCTAGACATTCTGATAGAAGTTTACTGAGATTAACATCATCTTGTCATAATTCAGTTGGATTAAAAAAACAATGACCAAAGACGTTTTTCAGTTAACAGCGGTCTCTAAGTTTACCTAACAGTTTTTCAATTACTTTTTCACGCTGTACCCTTAATGGTCTGATTAGAAACCTAAACGTGTTTTCGAAATACGCACTGTCTATCCATAAGCTAACCTACATAACGAAAATGGTCTAAATGGAAATCCGATGATACCGCAGCAGATAATTTATGAGGGGCGCCAGAGTTTTGTTTTAAATACGAAAACAAGATATTGACTAATAGCCATCGATCAAAGAAAGCTACGGCGGAGGAAACCGGCCATTAAAAGAACGGTAAATATTGATAAAGAAAGCGATAATTATATGTAAGAAAGTCATGAAGTCATGCACTAGGATATAAGCTGTGTTCTACAAAACGACTGATGTTACTGCGAAGAAAAATATTAGTATTGGAAGGGAGGAGAACCCGTAACTTTTTGAACATGCACCTGTCGCATATTCTGGTCACCAAGCAACACGAACACTTCTTTAATTTCAGAAAAATGTCGCAGTTTGTTGTTTCGCCCCGCTAAGGCATTCAAAGGAACACGTCTGAAAAATCACGTGATAAGCGTCACTGACGTCATCGTGGAAGATTTTTGCATGGCGCTCTGCTACATGGAACCCAACTGTGTAAGTTACAATTTCAAAACTAGAGCAAGTGAAAATGGAAACCACGAATGCGAGCTCAACAATTCTACTCATGAAGGACATGAGACCGACCTGGAGAAAGATTCAAACTACAAACATCAAGGAGCTGAGGTGAGAAGTATTGTTATGGCATAAGCCTAGCACATCAACTAATTGTATACATAGGTTGTGAACGGGTTGCTTAGTGGGCCGATTGAACCAGCGAATAGAAACATCGACGAGCCCAGCGAGGCGTCTCCGAATTTGTTTTTCTAGCGCGAAATGTACCATAAAGGAGCCAGCTGACGGGCGACACATCAAATCAGTAGGAAATCAATCAAGAACAATTTGCGTCATTCTATTACACCCATGTATTTTTCTTTTTTTGTTATTATTGTTCAGAGCGCTTGTGTCAGCAGCCCGTGTACGAATAACGAAACCTGTCAAGCCGGTTTTACAGACCAGGGATATCGTTGCTTGTGTACTGCAAGGTTCAGAGGACATAACTGCGAGACTAGTGGTAAGCGAAAGCATTTGCTGGGAAAATGACGAAAGGTTTAATGTTTGTAGAAGACACGTTTTAGATACTTCAGCATCTATCATCAGTTCACAATGATGACACAAATGTATGTGAATCTACAATTTGCGCGCTTCCAATTTAATTCATATAATAACTTGAATAGTTCCAACGTTGTGATTGGTTCTTAGCTATGATCTATTAGAGGACAGATGCACAGATTACGTCATCACGACACACTTTTTTCCATAAATGTGAAAATAAACAAGTTTTTCACTTGCATTTTGTTTCTTTATTATATAAAACAAATAGATTCCATGTTGCCGTGCGTCTGTTCAGTAATAGATCACTGAAGACGTCAAAATGTGGTAAAAGCATCAGTGACACACTCGCCTGCGGCTCGTGTGCCACTTCTTTGTTTTTACCTCATTTTGACGTCATCTTTGATCTATTACTGAACAGACGCCAACAACATGGAATCTATTTGTTAAATCCCTGAGTGCAAGGAGAATTTCACACCTTGTGCGATTACTTTGGTATTGCTTCATACTTTATCATTTCATATTTGGGCAAGAATGGTCGTATCTGATTTTTGTAACAATGACTAAGTAAAGTTATAAAAGGGAATGAAAGATCTTACTACTTTTAAATAATTGTTCGGCCTATCGCATATATCTTTCGATAGAGTTTATCACGCCTTGTGGCTGATAAATGCGTTTTGCATTCCTCCAGCTAACTCTCAAAACCTTTAGCTAGATGGAATGCAACTCTAAAGCGATCTTCACACGACAAAGAAACGTTGGCCAACTCGCATTGGCGAACATCAAAAACTTGGCCAACTTGACAGTTCACACGTCAGACACACGTCATGATAGCAAAGGCCAATACTCGCAACTGTGGCGTCGGCCGTAGGGTTGCTGCGTTGTACCTGCTACTGTTTTATATTCTACGCCGGAGAAAAACAGAAAACGATGGAAGAATAGAAAGATATGGAATAAACGGTATATTGCCAGAAATCCCTCCTTTGGCGCGTACAATATTTTGTGTTTGTTTTCGATTTCTTTGTCACCTTTCGGTGATAGTATAAAAGTGAAAAGTCCTGGTCCTTTCACGGTCAAATGGTCGCACTATTTCGTTCCCCATTTTGTGAAGTGTCTTGCGAATCAGGTGACACTTGCGAATCAGATGAAGAGAGCGCCAATTTTGATCGGTCAAATGTAAAAAACACACGTTCAGATGTCAAATGCGAGTTTGCTAACAGGTAGAAAAGTTGGCGAGAATATAAGCAAGTTCTATCAGTCGCCAATAATTTGCTAAAATTTTGTTGCGTCGTTCACACGTACCGACTTGAGTTTGCCAAAAAGAGTTGTCTCTAACATTTGTTTGTCGTGCGAAGGCCGCTTAACAAAAAACATTCCGTTTCTCTCTGAAACAGAGAACCAGATCGCCACATGGCCAGCAAGTGATCATCCCGTGATGCCTCCCTCAATCCCGATTGTTTCACCCACAACCAGTGTGTCGGCAGGTGTTTCATCGCCAGTGAGCCAAGCCGACTCAACGATTACTAGTGTGTCTACAAGTATTACACTGGCTGAAAGTCACAATGTTCCACATTTAGCAAGTTTGCCAGCAAGCCTCTCATCGGCTTTCATCCAGACGGCTTCATATTCAAAGAGCCTATATGCTAACAGTGTCTCACTACCTATACATCAGACCTCTTCACCTTCTACAAGCGTGCTCATATCGCATGTTGCTTCATCCTCGGTCAGGCCACGTGCAGTACGGCCAACAAGTGTGTCTGCCAGCCCAATGGCCACCCAGTTAACATATGTGTCCGCTTTTGTCTCACAGTCTTTCAGTGAAAGCAAATCACGTTCAGAAATTGTCTCAACCAGTGTGCTTGAACTTGTTTCATCGACTGTTTGTAAACATGTCTCACTCTCAGCAGTTGTGTCTCCGGGCTCCAGCCAAACAAAGGGTGAGTGAGCAGAATATACTCTAACTGAATTTGTCAAAAGTGCCGACACTGATTCTCTAGAGAACCAAAATTATGCTGCAGTCACAGTTTCCAATAGGCACCCTTCCCATCCCTCCTGCTTTTGACACACAAATTCCAGCCACTCAGCTAAAGCCAACTGTGGTCCGCTGAATGTGGCACTCAGGAGCATACTATCATTCAGGATCCACACTTGACTAGAAATTGCCAATGCATCACTAGACTTTGAACTCTCGCTTAACAAGGCCACAAACTTAAAGTTTAACTGTAGTCAAAGTCTCAAAAGACCCTCCCCAGCCACAGTGCTTTTGAAGAACAACTGCTAATCTTCCACCAACTGTTAGACCTGTCCCTGGCTAGAAATATGATGAAACATTTAACTTTTGTAGAAGGCATGTTTTAGATTCCTCAACTTCTATAACTTATAGACACTGAAGCATCTGATGATCAGTTCACAAAGGTTACACAATTGTACATATACAATTTGCGCGATTGCAATTCAATATCTCTGCCTGCAAGGAGCATTTAACCCTGATCGTGTGCTTTGGCATTGCTTTGGCATTGCTTTATACTTTCTCAAAGATATTTGGACAAGATGGTCGCACCTGATTTTTGTAACAATGATTAAGTAAAGTTATCCTAGTGAATGAAAGATTTTTCTAAACTTTTCTTTTCGCAAAATTTTAATTTGTTTTCAGTTCATTGCAGATATATCTTTTGGTAGAGATTATCACGCCTTGTGAATTAATGCGTTTTGCTTTCCTCCAGCTAACTCTTAAAGGCTTTTGTTAGATAGGATGTAACTCTGAGAATGCAAATAGGATTTTGTTTTCTCCAGGCTCTGAAACAAAGCGACCGAGCGATGGATTGCCAATAACTGAGCCTCCCGTGCTGTTGCTCTCAAGCACGGGAGGGAGAGACACCTAAGTACTAAAATAAACAATGGTCACAATGGTTTTATTAAGTAGCATGTTTTCAAATATCCAGGACGGTATATATCATATATCTCAAACATATACATCAAATTGCAGAGAACGCGTCATTATTCTGCTTTATACGATGTCACACGTCCAAATGAAAAGTAGCAAACGCGAACAGAAGCAAAGTTGCCTTTAGACTGAAATCAAATCTTATACATTAAATGCTGTTTTTGCTCAGCACCATGATATAAATAGCTTTTGAATAGCTAGTGGAGTTATAAGATGAAAGACGTTAGTACTCTTGTAGTTTCAGTGCCATTTAAACGCTGAAAACTGTGTGATTTAGACAAGTTTGTTTATTAACTCACCCCCATACTAGCTATTCCTTTGAGATAATTAATCATTATCAATACCATCATCATTATTATCATCATCAGTCATTATTATTAAATGAAGAATGATCCTCGCAGTTGTGAACGCAATACACCTTTTTAGCTTGTAGATTTTGTTTTCCCAATGTAGAACATGTGATCTTCCCTAGGGGATTTGCCTTTTGTCTTTTCATAAATTATGCGTACATATGCACGTGAATAAGGCGAAATTTCAAAGAAACAATTCTTTAGGGTAACATCACATGAGCTACATTGGGAAAACAAAACTTACAAGCTAAAAGGGTTTATTGATGCAATTGCGAAAGTAAAGCCTGAAAAATATTCAGGACTTCAACGGGGCTTGAACACTCGACCTCGCGATACCGGTGCGATGCTCTAACGAACTGAGCTATGAAGCCACTGACGTTGATAGCAGGTCAGTTGAATAGACCGATCCAAGGTTATCGACGCCATTTTTGAAAGGGTGCAAAACCACTGGGGCGAGCGCGCGGCCAAGCATACTCTGCACCGTGAAAAGAAGCTAAAGATCGTCGCTTGCTGTTCTGCGTTTGCTATTTTCCCTTCATTTATTCATTTTTTAACGTTGAGAGTTTTTTATATTATTCAAAAGGTATTACTTGTCATACTTGAGCATTTTCTACGTTTGGCCGATGCCGAGGCAAGCAAAAGAAAAGCTTGAATATCAGGACTTTTTGAACTGGACTCTGACTTCGCTGAAAGATTTTTTTAGCACTTCGAGGATTGAAACAAACAGGACAAAAAAGCCGAACTTGTGGCGAGAGCATTCGGTGCCTACGAGCTTAAAGCACCTAAGAAGTTTTCTCAAGAAGAAATTGACAGGAAATTGAAAGAAGAGTACCAACAGAGATTAAAAAAACATCGGATAAACACCGACCCCAATTCTATTCGGAAAGAAGACTGCAGCAAGGAAAGCATAATCATGTTTTATAAACAGACGGCATTGTTTAAACCCATTCATCCCATTTGCATGTTTGCATGTATGTTCATCTCAGAGTATCCCTGTTGGTCAAGAACACATTTGTATCATTTGTTACAAACCTGTTCATGCATGGTGCAGCAACCATGAAGACATAACCAGATCATTGGACTTAATATGTAAACGGTGTCACCTATGAAATGAGATGAAAACACTCTTTTGTGACTGAATGGCTAGTTGTTCTATTTAAAGACACAGGAGTGGGGTCAGGAATAAATAACAGTCTTGTTTTGTCTTCCAGAGTGGAGACACTTAACCCATGACAATACACTTTAATTTTGTTTTTTCTGCATCTGAGTATTACACATAGCTGTTACATTTTGTTGGTGGGTTAAGTGTACTTATTCTGTAAAAAGAAACAAGCTACTTCAACTTACTCACAAAGTGGTGGAAGTAAGTTACATAACGCACAGCATACTCTAACGATATCATCCACAAGAGTAGTAGAGTTATAGGTAGTTCATTTGTCAAAATATGAAACCTTTTTACTCTTCCAATAGCTTGTTCAACATATATTCTAACATTTGCAATATTTGATGTCTTTCTGACATCTTAGGGTAACATTTGCATAGAGGCAGCACAGCTAGGTGGGATACATAATGTAGCCATTGACATCATTAGGTCTTCTTTTATCTTGAATCCCCTGTCTGCCATTACTTTATCATATGGCTCTATGATGTTCAGAAAACCACAGTCTCTGACAATAAAGGCATCTGATGCCCTCCCCCATAGCTTTGGGAAACATAGGAAATTGCCCCTGTTGGAGTGATGGCTACTAGTACTTTACATGTGTAATGATACTTGTACTCACTCCACAGTGCAGCAGCAAGGTTCAAAACCACTAGGGGTTTCTGTAAACTGTGACACTCAAAGCAATCTATTATGCATCTCACTTTTAGGAATAGTTTCTTGAAACAAGTTGGCAAAGTGTTTTACTTGTCGTTTGCTTGGCCAAATGATTAAGATTGACAGCTCTTTGGACATCAATTTAATCCATGTAATAAATACACTGCTGACAGTAGTTGAAGAAACCATAAATCTGAATGCGAGATCTTCGTTAATGAGACCCAATTTCAACTTTATCATTGTCAGAAGGAATTCTTGTTCTAAGTCTAGCTTTAGTTCCGGTCCTGGGCCACATTTTGGCAAAACTATGCCAGGGTCACAATGGTCTTGAGGTGCTTCTCTTGCTGTCTGTTTTGGACCTCTCCAGTACTGCATCAAAAATACATTTGAAGCACTTTGTTGAAGGTAGGCCTGTGAATGTTTTCACATCTGCTTCCCTTGAAATTTGCTCAAATCGCATTGGGACTCTTAAAGGTAAATCACTGTGTCTTTTGGCCACCTATGGACTTTCAATTCTTTTACGTGAGATCTCACAACCAGCAAGTTAGGAAATCGCTTGTCGTTATCTCAAAATCCTACACAACAACGAGCGTGTTTTGGCATGGTCAATGCATTTTTAAATCGCCGCCATTAGTTTGGCCGCGCGCCTGCCCCAGTGGTTTTGCACCCTTTACAAAATGGCGTCGATAACCTTGGATCGGTCTATTCCAGAGAACGCGTTATAATTCTGCTTAATACGATGTCACGGGTCAAAATGAAAATTACTAAGCACGATCAAAAGATAAGTTGCCTTTTTAGAAAATCAAACTTTTTCGCTCAGCACCATGACAAAAATAGCTTGTTGAAAAGCTACTGGCTTTATAACATAACAGACATGGTTAAACCGTGAACTAATAGGAAGCTTTAGGCCCGGTTCAAACGCCGAACTTCTCATGTACCGAATCTAATGCAAATGAGAAAAATCTATTGTTTTCGCTCATTTGCATTAGGTTCGGCACATGAGAAGTCATCCTCGGAGACCCAGGGGCAGAGAGTAGGGTTGGGACGAAGATTCAGGACGAGCGAAAGTTTACAAGACGGACAGGAGAGCCCCTGGGAACATTTCTTTATCGGACTAGTTCCAGAAGCCATTGAAATACAGTTTTCTGATTGGGCGGAAACTTTCTGGCAAGGAATTTTTTTCTGCCCAATCGGCGATCAGCTTATATATCGCACACCTTTCGTGACTTCTTGTACCGAGCATCAAACGTCCAATCTGCTGTCAGCCATATTTTCCATCGCTATATCGGCACTTCAAGGAAAATTGTGGTGGAAATGGGCCCACAAAACTCAGATATCGACAAAATCAACTTCTACTCAAGCAAAAATCACTTGTAAGGAACTAGAAAAATCATGGTGAAGACCGATCGCAGGTATCGTAAACTTCATACGAAGAATTGTTGACAACTCGGCCACAATTGTTGTTGTTTGGTATGAGCTTTTGTTTTTCTCGTGTGTACTGACAGGCAGTTGGCCGCTCCTGAAACTTATCGGGGCGATGGAATTTCTGTTGCACAGGCCAGGCAAGTTTACCGATCGGGCGAGTGAAACGCAGCCGTTGAATTTTGTTTTGCTCACGAAATCGAACCGTCCACTGCTTACAATGGACTCAAAGTCGCGTCTCAGCTCAGCCGAGCTTAATTTCGAGAGAGACCTTGAAATGGCCTGAGAAAATCCAGTTGAAAATAATTTATCCGTAGTCGTGGTTGTCTCTCCATCCACTTATATTATGACAATCATGAAAGACCAGGTTAAGTGGAAAAGATTAGGGGACGTAGTTCCTGGTGTGGTGGTCTATCTCTTATATCTGATGGTTAAATGCTCGGAGATGTTAGCTGCACTAGCTACTCTAAAATCCGAGGATAAATAAAGTAATGTATGTATCTAAGGTCATTGGGCTGGAAAGCTGCTTTTGTGTGGAAAAGTGCGGAGGCCGAAATCACAAACCAATTTATCAAATCCAAACGAGTTTCCCAATATTCTGACATTCTCTTGCATACAGATGCCATTTTGACGTTGACGTGAGTTCAGATTATGCTTTTGAAATAGGTGATTACCTTGGCTATAGAGTAAGACTCGAATAGGAACTACTCCAGTGTTTTGGAGGGAAAGGAATGGAAAATGGCATGTATTATGTTAAGATGAAAACATTTTACAAAAATCATCACTCTTAGGAGTAGACACTTAATGTTTTCCTTACTATTGGTAGAGTTAGCATAATTTTTGAGACCTTAGCAGATTTGTGGCAGATGTTTTGCATGGTAATTGGGGTACGATATTGACCTGATACCTTTTGTAGCATTACAGGGCTTGTGTTTAAGACTGACTTCTGTTTTGGGAAATTGTTTGTGTTTTGAGAAACTGTTTCGTGTCATGGGAAACTGATTTTTGTTTTGGTAAATTGATTTGTGATAGACCCTTTTGGGCCACTGTAGAAAAGCAAAGTGAAAGACCAGCAGATAACAGATGGACAATTAAATTTTAAGAATAATTTTAAATTTTTTTGTACCCCCCTCTGAAACTGAGGGTATAATTTCATCTTTGGTATACTCATTGGAAATTTCATTTAGTACAAGGTAGGCTTCTCCTGAAGTGCTGGCAGCTGGCTAAAAAGTGGCTTCTTTAAATTTTGAGCCACCTGCTTTTCAATGAAAAGTTTCCAACATTTTTGAAGGCTGTTTAAATTCTCATAAAAAATGCCACCTTCTGTTATATTCCAGTCAGCTACTCTAAAACCTAATAACAACTCTGAGTCCATAAGGCTTGTGACAAATAATCACTACAATATCCAAACAGATGACATTGGAAACTTGAATTTAAAGTTACATCTCACTATCAAAAAAACTTCTGAACAAACAAAAAATAAATGAAATAACAATCCCTTCTAGTTTTATTTTATTCGTATTTTATTGTTTTTTTTTGTGTTTCCACTTTATCTAAAAGGGGATATCTTACTGAGAAGCTACTAAATTTTCTTGTTTGAGTGACCATGTTAACATATTTTTTTAATTGTATTCAGGTGATGGGTATGGTTTGTGTGTAGTGTTCTTTAATTTGAAACCTACCTTAAAATAATTTAACTATACTATATGTAATTATAATAATTTAAATATATACTTAGCCATATCATTGTATCAGCCTAACTGTTTGACACAGTGAACTGTATAGTTGAGAATGATTTGTCATTGAATAGGTGGTTATCGAGGGTCTTTCAGCACAAACACATTTACACTATGTGAGGAACTGAAAACATTGTTCCTTAAGTAACTGAAAGCATTCTCTCATGTTTTAAAAATTGTCAAGGAAAAGGGCAGTGACAGGAAGAACCCATTCCAAAATTGGTGTGGTCTCATGGGAGAATTCAAGTCCTTTCCTGGTGTACCATTGGCTTAGCAGTCACAGCAACTACAACTGTATCAGTTAAAAATGGAATTTAATAATTGTTATATTATGGATACACTTGGGCGTTTATAAAGACAAGAGTGCAAACAAGACACTAAACATCCTGTACCAACTTGTAAAGAACTTTATCTGAAACTTTGCAACCTAAAAGATGCAGCACAGTCAACATAATGTAAATGTTTCCGGCAAGGTTTTGCAAAAGCCCACTCTAAAACATGTTTTTACAACTTAAATTAACTTTTTAACTGAGCTCAGCACCACTGTGGTAAAAGAGTTCATGTAAAGCTTGTGCAAATTACCGTGCGTCTTGCATGTACAGTGCAACACAATTAGCAATCATCAATACTGCAAGGCAATCTGCATATTTTATGCACACCTTGGGAAGTAAAGCATATTGGCCAACAGATACCAGTCAAAAATATGAAATCAAAACATTGCAATAGATCAGAGTGGAACTGTACACTTTCTCTAAGGCCTTTTCGTGGTCTCTCTCGAAATTGAGCTGAGAAGGGTGATTGCAAGGTTCGATTTCGTGAGCAAAATATCAAACCGCCGAGCTGCGTGCTTCTCGCGCGATCGGCAAACTTGTCTGGCCCGTGCAACAGAAATTTCATCGCCCCGAAGAGTTTCAGGAGTGGCCCACTGCCCGTACGTAAACCAGAGAAAAAAGCCCCAAGCAAACAACAATGATCCTAACCAGAGAAAGAGACCGAGTTACATGCTGGTGTTCGCGTGAAGTTTAGGATGCCTGCGGTCGGTCTTCATCTTGATTTTTCTAGTTCCTTACAAGTAATTGTTGCTTGAGTTCAATTTTAATTTGTGGATTTCTGGGTTTTGTGGGTCCCTTGCCGCCAAAATGTTCCTCGTAGGATAAATCTGTCGAACGAACGAGACAAGTGGAACCACTAAAAATATGGTCGACAGCAGATTGACCGCTTACTTGTTGGTGTAAGGAGTCACGAAAGGAGTGCAATATATAAGCTGATCGCCGATTGGGCAGAAAAAAATTCCTTGCCAGAAAATTTCCGCCCAATCACGGAGCTGGATTTCAATAGCTTCTGGAACGAGTCCGATAAGGAAATGTTCCCAGGGGCTCTCCCGACTGTTTGGTAAACTTTCGCTCGTCCCGAGTCTTTGTCCCATCCCGACTATCTGCCCCTGGGTCTCCGAGGATGATGAGAAGTTCGACGTTTGAACCGGGCCTTAGCCCGACGACGGCGACGGTAATTAAAACGTCACTTCAAAATATAACCCCTCGTTTTTGTAACGCTTTCGCTATTCTCGTTGCCGTTGCCGTCGTCGTTGCTAAAGCTCCCTTGTTAGTTGAAACCCGTCTTGAAACGTCAGTAGCATTTTCACGCGTAAGGCGTTGTGATTTGGCTATGAACTCAGTCCCATATATTGTTCTTGAGCGAAAGGATTATTTAATGTGCGTCTTAACTCATATGCACTACCAAATGATCATGTAGGACATACCATAACATTATTTTTTTTACCATAGTGTTACCATTCAAGGCGACTTTCACCGCTGACAACGAAATGGAAATGTTTGCAGACGGGATTAGTCTTGGCAGAGACAACGGTAACTGGAAGATCCCGGATAGCTCTCTTGTACCAGGAGATACCCGAGTTATTTCAGTAGCGGGAAAGGACGCTGGTGGAGGATGGTTTGGTATACTAGGCTCCTTTTCCAACGGACTGGTGACTAATGAAAGCTGGAAATGCAGCGGTGTTTTATCTACCGGATGGAATTCCCCGGATTTTGATGACTGGCAGTGGCCTTTTGCAATTGTGACTAGAAACCATGGCGATTATCCATGGGGAAATATACCTGGTATAGCGAGCAACGCAAAGTGGATATGGGCTTCAGGCCAATACAAAGCGAATGTTTACTGCAGACTGAATCTGCAGTAAGTGTCTACGTACTTTATTTTGTAAACAAAAGTTCTGTTATCCAGTTTTGCTGAAGTTTTTGAGGGAATTAAACAAACTAAAGAACTCTTTTGGAAACTGAATCAGGCAAGAATTTCAAAGAGACTTTACTTTTCATCTCAGTGAAACTCCTTCAGCAACAGTGTATCGTAAAGCTGCCCTAATTATGTATGCATGTGTTGAATTCACTATAAAAAGCAGTATTATATCAGATCTGCAAAGACTTTGAGCAATTTTAAAAGTACGATTGGTGTTCATCTATGTGGTTAGTTATTAATCAATTATTAAGTGATAATATTGTAAGAAGCAAGCAATAACGGTTCGCTACAAAACCCCAATTATGTCTAGAAAAGCACATAAACTCTCCGTTTTATCCATTCCATTCGGTTTTATCTCTGATTTTTTTCGATTCAGTATTATCCCAGACTTTAGGCAACTCGTCATCGGTGCCGCCTCGTTGGCTGAGCATCAGGCGATATTTATATTCCGCGTCATTTCGCAAGCTTATTGTGGGATCATGCAGGACTGTTCCAAAAAAATTAGGGGAGCAGCACTGCTCTTACTAGCATGTACGGTTATCAGGACACGATAATTACATGAAAGACCCTTAATTATGGAAATGCTATAGATATTCTAAATAACTGATACATTTTGATCGATTTTGTTGTCACGAGATCATATCTGTAAACAAGAGCTCTATGAGCGTTTAGTCAGCGTACCGTCTGCATACTATCCGTTTGAAAATTGAAAATGGTTTGCTTTTGGGTTCGCACAAGGTCTTTTTGTTTACGTACGAGCAAAGCCCGTAAAGTGAGAGTTGCCATCGAGAGTGGTATTAAATATTATTTACCTCTTGAAAGTTTTAAATCAGTATAACTATCATACTGTCACGGCGTTCGTGTGATACATGAAACTTTCGATCCATCGACCGATAAACGCATGCGAGGCTTCCAATTTTTTTCTTACATTCGGCAAAGCGTTTTACGGAGAAAAACTTTACTGGATTGAAATCTCCTCAACTTTAGAAAGATATGTGCGGGAAAATTTAGGTCTTTCGAAGTGGATTCTATAACCTTGAGCTCTCACTTGTGTAGGGTAGTGATGAAGATTTCGGATTACACATTAGCTTATGCAAATTTGTCTCACGGGTGAGTCACGTCGCTGAATGCTCTTGGTGATGTAATGCTTTGAACCTCAGACTACGTGATTTACTTTAAACCAACGAAAACACCAGCACTTGCCTTCTATTGTGCATTGGCCAATCAAACGACCGGCACGTGCGTGCTATTATACATTTTGCTGCACAGAAAAAGGCAAAAATCTAACACGATTTATAACTCGGTATTCCGAGTTAAAAGTAGATATAAGAAACTTAAGTGAGCATGTTCATAAACGCATGGTGGGCTTACTGTATTGGTTAGTTTTTTAAAAACTTCTTGGTAGCAGGAGACAAACCTTACAAATGCCAAGGAAAAAAATTATAGATCACTTTATTTTTATTGTGCCAACATCAGTTACAGTGTAAAGGTGGGCCCACACGAGGGAACATGCAGGAACATGTTGCTGCAACTTGTAGCAGGGACAAAATCGTGTTAAGAACACACTGAGGGACATGTTGCAGGGATGTGTAGCAGGAACATGTAGCAGGGACCAAATCGCAGAGTTTGCACACTTGTGAAAAAGTTCCCGGGATATGTTTCAGGGACATGTTGCAGGAACACATCCCCTCGGGTGCGTTGACACCTTTTTCACTCGTGCAACATGAATTTTGTGCAAAATGTGTCCCTGCAACATGTCGCACGGAGTTCAACTTGTTGAACTTCATGGGACATGTTGCGAGGACAAATTTTGCACAAAATTTATGTTGCACGAGAGAAAAAGTGTCAACACACACGAGGGGATGTGTCCCTGCAACATCTACCGGAGATATGTTCCAGTTACATTTTCGTGTGTATGAGCAAGTCGTGATCCTTCCCCTGATTCATGTCCCTGCTACACGTCCCAGCTAGATAACCCCTAATGTTTACAGTTTATAAATATGTCCCTGCTACGTTTTGCAGCAACATGTTCCTGCAACAAATCCCCTCGTGTGGGCCCACCTTAAAGTACAGAGGTGAAGTCAAAATAAATATAGGCCTGTATAGTTCAACCACAAGACAAAAAAGTAGGAGTACAATAACTTTGTTAATTTTTTACTAGAGAAGCGATTCCCTTCAGAATAACGAAACTTTCAAACAACCGCAGAAGAAAACCTCGGAAACATGGCCCATCCTCTCAACCGCCAGTGCAAAAATATAGTATTTTGCAATAAAAATACTATAGCTGAAAGCCTGCCAATTAGTCGAACTATCGTGGCAACCGCATAAGATTTTAATTGAGTTTAACGAGATTTCTTCGTGTGTTTTTTCAAATCACCAAGCTTCAAACTGGTTTCAGAAGAAGGCTGTTTTGTTGCAGGAAATTAAAAGGTGGTTTAACGTTTGCTTCTCGCATTTGCAACGGAGGTGCAGAGGTTACTTTCTTTTATGCCATCTCGATATTAAGTCATTTGAGTAGGTACTATGTTCTGTAGAAATTTACACTGAAACATTTGAAGTCAACTTCTAACCGCCGACCGGTTAGCTCAGTGGTAGGGCACCGGACTAGTGTGCGGGAGGTCGGTGGTTCAAACCCCGGTCGGACCAACACTCAGGGTCTTTAAATAATTGAGGAGATAGTGCTGCCTTTGTAATAACATCTGCAAATGGTTAGACTTTCTAGTCTTCTCGGATAAGGACGATAAACTGTAGGCCCCGTCTCACAACTCTTCATAATTGATTCTGTGGGACGTAAAAGAACCCACACACTGTTCGAAAAGAGTAGGGGACGTAGTTCCCGGTGTGATGGTCTATCTCTCATCTGATGATTAAATGCTCGGAGATATTAGCTGCACAAGCTACTCTAAAATCCGAGGGTAAATAATGTGATGTATGTATGTATGTATGTATGTGAAAGGTAAGTTGTAGACCTTGCGGAGATCGTTTTTAGTGAAACCATGTCTCAAAGTCTTGCTTTCGCAGGATGGCGGCTATTATTTCCTCTCTACGATTTTGAAGTAGATTGCGCTTGTGGACAACTGATGTCAAGCGAGAGACGTCTGCAACGTTAGTTCAATTCTAATTTCTGATATTCGCTTTCCAGATGGGTGGAATGACGTACACTAGACGTAAAGGGCGCGTATTATAATTGAACATTACATTAAATTCCAATGGATTAAAAAAATAGTTGTGCTTGTTCAGCGCATCACGTATGCATACGATATTACTCTCAAACCAATCTCGGCAAAACACTGGTTTCTTGTCGATCAAAAGGTACAGTTATTCCACAAAATTCCGTAACAATAGTTACCGTATTGTCATTTCTCTTAGACAAGAGCTTAAGCTCTTGCCAGTAGCTTAGAATTGTGCAGTAAACATTTGGAAGTCTTTCTAAGTTAAGGACTGAGGTCAGTTTTCCAATTGTAGCTTAAATGAGAAGGCGAGAACAAAGTTTCACCAAAAGTGGGCATTTATCTTCTGATATTCTTTCTTCTTAGTTTTATGTTCCTTCTCTTGTAAGTGGTGTAAGTATTGCAAATAATATAGGTATCGTATTGTAAGTAATGTAATTTCGTAAGTAGTATAAGTTACGTATTATAAGTAACTATCATATTGTCAGTAGTGTAAGTACCGCATTGTAAAGTTAGCGTAAATAATTGTAAGTAATATTCTTTTTGTGGAAATAAAGCAAAAAGGTTTTCAAAGAAAGAATATAATTACGCGGAATACCTATGACTTATTTTTACTCGACTTAAATCTTACCCCCAAGATATTAATTGAGCTGGGTCCTCCACCGCCCATAAAGTAACTGTGCTGCTCCCAAAGTACCATTGATTCTTCGAAGAACTTTCGGTCTCCGTAGTCATCAACTTTTGACAGGGATTAGGTGGGGCAGCTTTACCCGAGTGACCAGACATCCCAGCCGCTAGTCACTCAGTCCCATTTCTTGTTGGCCAACAGAGACGCTCCTTTTTCCTGTTTCCCCCATACACCTCGGACTACGGAGCTCAATCTGCAAGAAGAGATCTAGATATTCGAGCAGGAAACACCTCATGCTCTCTATGATTTGGTTCAACTCACTTCTGCAGTTCATAATTATAATACTAGATATGCCACTAATCACAACCTATATAGGCCACCTTCTGGTGTCTTTCCCTTAATACTTTTTAAAAAGAATACAAACCTCTGCTCCTAGACAGTGAATAAATTTCAATTATTATAGCAATTATTATTATTGAATAAATTATTATTAAATAAAATTCAATTATAGCTCTATCTATCTTACCTATTTATCTGCCTTAAAAAGTGATAACCTATGTATATTCTGTAAATATACGCCCCTCACTAGTAACTGCACTGTGGTAGTGGCCAACTCGAAAGCTCTGCTCCTTTGGCCACTACGCACTATTCCAAATTAATGCCTAATGTACATGTAAGCTAGCTTTGTTTCTCTTTTTACTTTTTTTTTCTATTCTTGTACACTAATATCATATAAGTGTGAATAAACTGAAACTTGAAACTTGGACTTGAGCTTACCTCTTCTACGCTGGGGCCAACAAGTCAGGGTCAACATCAAGGACTTGAGGAGTAGGCTCATCAACATGGTCGTGAATACGATATGATTACGATGGCTAAATCTTGTGCAGAGTGGAAGAGAAAAATCTTCAGAGTCCTTATTAGTAGCCAATGGGCGACTGAGAGTGAGGGTGGCAGGGAAGTAGTACTCCGCGCCTCCTGGTGCCGCAGGGCAAACGTTGAAAGACAGCAGAAACTCAACAAACCTCACCTTCGAACCGTCACGGCACAATCCAAAAGTGAGGGTGGGAGGCCAAGTCACCTGGCATTGCTTGTTCACATCCGGGAATTTTTTATTCTCTATTGTCCTAGGGCCGGTTCCTGAAGGTGTAATAACTCTATTCCAGGGATAAATACCGGCCCCTGGTGCATATTGTCTCAAGGCAAATTAGCATTTTAGTTTTACATTTTAAGCTAACCGCAAAACGTCAAAAGACTGCTACATCCCTAATTATAATTACGGATTTCAACACCTCAAGCTCTTTATTAATAGCTCTAGACTGCAAAACAGCCGTATTTTTGCATTGGTCGAATGCGAGGTCTCGTCAAGTGAAAGGTCTGCAGCGAGAGTGAAAACATAGAGTGAGACTCGGGAGATCGCAAATCACGCGAAAATTCGCGCCTTCAGAAAACGAAAATAAAAAAAGACTGTTTTGCATTCTATAATTGCTCCAGAAAATCTTTTTTTTTTAGCCTTTCTCTCCTCCATTTACTCATTCTACAAATTATCTTCCGCCAATTCCTACATTGATTATTCGTCGAACCAAAAAAAATTATCCCCGAAGGCTTAAAGTTCAAGGTTTCTGTTCATGATATTACAGGTATCTTCAGCGACGGCATGTGGCCAATGCAATTACCGTCTGTCTTACAGTGGCCCAATATCAAAATTTCTCTATCAATTAGGAGAAAGCATTCTAGAGAAGTCTAGTAAGCAACTCGTTACACAAACTGGGAGGAGTTTGGATAAATTATCATCAAAACTATGATAATTTGCAGTGGGCCAATCGTCAGAATGTTTCATTAATGTTAGCCTGAAATACTAAAAGAAATTAATCCGAAAACGGAGACGTTTTTCTTTCTCATGCTGCTTTTATTTGTAGAATTACGTGGTTAAAACTAGGTCATTACGGAATCGCGCCCATTGAAACACGTCGGCCGTAAAAAGTGGGGTACCCATGAGGCTTCGCGCGCTAACAAAGACGTGCCGCCGCTTTCGGTTCCTTTTTGACTCGAAAACATAATTCCCAAAAGGGAGCTATAGATGTTACACGAATCTCCTTCGTTATCCATTATAAGGCAATAACGGGACCTTAATTGTACTGTGAAAACATGTGAAAATATGCTCGCTATCGATTAATACCGGCCGTGAGAGTAATGGAGAACTTTGCGAAAACAAGCCACAACTGCAAAACATATCGGCGAGTGCCGCATGAACTTTGCAATAACTTTTTACGATCATCTGTTTTCCAGTGTTGTTCTGCTTCATTTCGTGCGATCGATCGCTTCGTTTCTACATTTGATGTTCTACTTTTGGCGTGTTTGTGTTCGGGTTAAAAGTGAAAAGAGGCAGCGAGTTTATATTGTTTATCGTTTAATCATCGCTTGCTTTGGTTTGATTGACCGTCGCGTGGCCCGTGCTGGATACATCTTTCTCGTGTGAAGCGGTGTTATGCAGACAAAAGCATTCTTCGAGTACCAACGCGCAAGAGTTGTTGTTATCAAATAATGTTGTAGTATTCGAATTTGGCAGAAACAACTTTGAATAAAGCGGCAAAGTAAGATACTACCCCTTTGCGAAGTTTCATGGTTTGCGAAAGTCATCGCATTTCAGTAGCAAGAGATAAAGTTAGCCTGTTGGTACGATGAGTTGTCGGATTTTCCTCTCCGGTCAACTGTCGTCATAGGGGCATTTCAGCGGAAAAGGCAAGTACATCGTAAGTGTTTCATTGGCTTTATATCGTTTTCAAAGAAAAGACAAAATGTTTATGCACTAAAGCGATTGAATTGATTACGGATTTCTTTCACCCTCATTTGCATCAATGTAATTTAACTTAGGAAATATTTCTAACGGCGATCATTCACGTCTTCAATATTTAATTCGCGGTTCAAATATACGTATGGATTTCACATATTCATTTAGTTTAAATCGATACGGGCTTTAGAAATGACATTACGGTACGTATACTGTATCTCGATGAATTAGCATATGTTCTGGGCGCTTAATGACATGATATACACTAGGGATTTCGATGATTGGCAGCTCCGCATTTAGATTTGCATATACGATCGACGTGTTTCAATGGGCGCGATTCCGTAATGATCATTAATATTAATCTCAACTAGTTTCAAACAAAGCATAAGTTTTCTTTCTCCGAAACGCAAAAAAAACATTCAATTATCGCCTATATTAGTTTGGAACGCGGCCCACGTTTTCAACAAAAAAATAGAAACACAAGAAGCTTTCTCTTGCTTTCCCTCACTTTCCTGTGGTTTGTAAAATCATAAAACGTTTTTCCACCCGATATCATCTAACCTGAAGACAGAGACAACGAATGCCCATATAAAGACTCGACCACGTTTGAAATATTTGTGTTATTCCTGTCAGCCAAATGTTGATTAACAGCGTCTGTGTTTAATAACCCATGATTTGAAGGACGAACGCAGCTGGACTGGGAAACCTTCATTGGCTTAAGCTGGCACTACAGTATAATTACACAGAGTGGTTTTTTATACCTGCATAAACATTGGCCACAAACAAGTGTTTACTAGGTTCTCCACGATTCTCCCCATAAGCAGAACAACTCATTTGCCAGTTCCCGATGAATACC
The DNA here is from genome assembly GCA_016490735.1 of Pachyseris speciosa. NCBI lineage: Eukaryota > Metazoa > Cnidaria > Anthozoa > Scleractinia > Pachyseridae > Pachyseris > Pachyseris speciosa. The sequence continues at coordinate 86,886 of JAEMWC010001425.1, forward strand.
ACACTCGTTGTTTTCGTCTTGCTGTTTTCTCTTATACCAGCCGCCAGCTGTTGTGACGATCAAGGTCAGTTTCAATTCACTTATGTCAGTTCTTTGCGAATATTTCTTCGAATATGTTCTACAGAATTAATGTGGTATCTGAAATAGTTTGCTAGCCTTTTGTTTCTGATGCAAGTTTACTGAGATGATCATCTTGTAATAATTCAGTTGTATTAAAAGACAACGACGAAAGACGTTTTTCAATTAACAGCAACTATGCGTCTCTAACGCTATGCTATAGTAATACGTGTCTCTAAGGCTATGATTTAGCCTCAATGGACTGATTGAAACCTAAGCGTATTGCCCAATGGTTTTCGAAATCCGGACTTTTGAGCTATTGTGCAAAACCAAAATGGTTTCATTGGAAACCCGCTAATGCCGCCTCAGATAATTTATGAGGGGCGCCAGTAGCTTCGTTTTAACATTAACGAAAAAAGATTTTTTTTACTAATAGCCATACATCAAAGCGAAATTACTGCGAGGAAAAAATATTAGTATTGGAAGGGAGGAGAACCCGTAAATTTTTTAACATGTCGCAAATTCTGGTCACCAAGCGACACGAACACTTTTTTACTTTCAGACGAATGTCGCAATTTGTTGTTTGGCCCTGCTAAGGCATTCAAAGGAAAACGTCTGAAAAATCACGTGATAAGCGTCACGGACGTCATCGTGAAAGACTTTTGCATGACTCTTTGTTACATGGACCCCAACTGTGTAAGTTACAATTTCAAAACTGCGGCAGGTGAAAATGGAAACCACGAATGCGAGCTCAACAATTCTACTCATGATGGACATGAGACTGACCTGGAGGAAGATTCAAACTACAAATACCATGGAGCTGAGGTCAGTATTCTTATGGCATAAAGACTAGTATATCATCTATATTCCTTGTGAACGGTTTGCTTAGAGGAATATTGGACCAGCGAAGAGAGAAATCGACGAGCCCAGCGAGGCCTCACCAAATATGTTCTTTTAGCGCATAAAGGAGCCTTCTGACGGGCGACACATCACATTTTTAAATAAATCAGTCAGAAATCTAGCAAGGACAATTTGGGCTATTGTCGATCTCTTTTTCTTTGTCAGAGCGCTTGTGTCAGCAGCCCGTGCAAGAATAACGGAACCTGTCAAGCCGGTTTTACAGACCGGGGATATCGTTGTTTGTGTACTGCAAGGTTCAGAGGATGTAACTGCGAAATTAGTGGTGAGCGAAAACGTTTGTTGATAAAGTTTGGTGGAGAAGTTTCAAATTAGCTTGTCACGAAAGCTTCTTCAGAAAGTTTGACTAACGGTATAGGGTTGCACCCACGGAATTTCAAATCATAATATTTCAACATTTCTTTGGAGTAACATTGAAATGAATAAATTCAAGAAAATGTTGAAGCCTTTAAGGGGTGACTAACTTAACTACAGACTTAGCGTTGTTGCCAAGGGATTTTTACGGATTGAATTTGTAAAACACGGTTTTTCGGTGTTTTTGCCACTATATTGGTGAGACGTGCGAAGAGGTAAACATGTAAAATTTATAAAGGGGATTAGTTTCTAAAGAAACTGTGGTGCTGCGTCGGTGGGGGAGTGAAACACGAAAATTTGGTTTATCAACGGAGTTGATAATATAAATTGACCACCGTACAGGGATTCCATTAGCTGACGTTTCGAGCGTTAGCCCTTCGTCGGAGCGAATCGATTCGCTCCGACGAAGGGCTAACGCTCGAAACGTCAGCTAATCGAATCCCTGTACGGTGGTCAATTTATATTATCAACTCCGTTGATAAACCAAATTTTCATGTAAAATTTATAAATTGCTATTGCGCATGCGTAACTTGCCCCAGGCCCCAACCGCGCTTTAGAGAGAAAAATCCCTAAAACTTGGAGAAAATTATGTGAAGTTCCGATTTTTTTTGCCAATCGGAGATATTCCAGCCTACGTAAGCAATTGTTGTTAACGTACATAACTGCAATGATAATGACAAAATGGTATGAATTTGCGTGCTTATGACGTCATAAATCTCACAAAAACGCGTTATGCATCTTAGCGATCGTTAACCATTGGCACCATTATCGATAACCAGAAGTGTATGCCACTCGAGTTTTAGGCCTTTTTCTGTTCTGGTCACGTGACTTAGCAAATATGGTTGTGACTCGAAAATCTTGTAAAACTTTTTGATTGTAAAAACATAGCCAGACAGCTTGTCTGTAAAAGTTAGGGTTTCCAAGATATGAGGGTTGGGAACTTTCCATAGCAACAATGTTAGCTAATTTTGTAGTTAAGTTAGTCTCCCCTTAACATTCTTTGAAGGCATGTTTTAGATGCATCGATCAGTTCACAAAGATTACACAATTGTGCATCTATAATTTGCGTGCTTACCGAATTTGTTATCCCTACCTGTAACGAGAATTTCACATTGTGTGCCATCACTTTGCAATGCTTCCTGCTTTCTCATGGAGTTCGACAGGATGGCGGCACCTGATTGTCTCATGAATGAGACGCCTAAGTACTAAAATAAATAATGGGTCATAATGGCTTTCTTCCTCTATTTTCAAAAATCCACGACGGCATCTATATAAAACATATAAGTTGAATTGCAGAAAAGGCGTTATTATTCTGCTTTATACGATGTCTCAGCACGAACAAAAGAAAAGTTGCCTTTTTAGAAAATCAAACGTTTTCGCTCAGCACCATTACATAAATAGCTTGTTGAAAATCAAGTGGCTTTACAACATGACAGACAATGTGAAACCGTGGACTAATATTAGTTGAAACCCGTCTTGTAACGTTAGTAGCATTTTCACTCGAAAGTCGTCGTTGTCATTTGGCTATGAACTCAGTCCCATATATTGTTCTTGAGTGGAAGTATTATTTAATGTGTGTCTTAACTCATATGTACAACCAAATGATCATGCAGGACATACCATAACATGATTTCGTTTTACCATAGTGTTACCATTCAAGGCGACTTTCACCGCTGACAACGAAATGGAAATGTTTGCAGACGGGATTAGTCTTGGCAGAGACAACGGTAACTGGAAGATCCCGGATAGCTTTCTTGTACCAGGAGAAACCCGAGTTATTTCAGTAGCGGGAAAGGACGCTGGTGGAGGATGGTTTGGTATACTAGGCTCCTTTTCCAACGGCCTGATGACTGATGAAAGCTGGAAATGCAGCGGTGTTTTATCTACCGGATGGAATTCCCCGGATTTCGATGACCAGCAGTGGCCTTTTGCAGTTGTCACTGGAAACCACGGCGACCGTCCATGGGGAAATATACCTGGTATAGCGAGCAACGCAAAGTGGATATGGGCTTCAGGCCAAGACAAAGCGAATGTTTACTGCAGACTGAATCTGCAGTAAGTGTGTATGTACTTAATTTTGTAAAAAAGACTTCTTTTCTCCAGTTTTGCTGACGTTTTGAGGGTTAAATGCAATTTAGCAAGCTATGGTTTAAATAAACTAAAGAATTCTTTTGGAAACTGAATCAGGCAAGAATTTCAAAGAAACTTTACTTTTCATCTCAGTGAGACTCCTTCAGCAACAGTGTATCGTAAAGCTGCCCTAATTATGTATGCATGAGTTGAATTAACTATCATAAGCAGTATTATATCAAATCTGCAAAAACTTTGAGCAATTTTAAAAGCATGATTCAATAGTTTGATGTCAGCTCTCTGTTTGATGACGGATGCAGGTGTTGTTCTTGGTGCCTGTATAGTATCTATGTAGCTAGTTATTAATCAGTTATTAGGTGATAATATTTTGATAGCATTTATCAATATATTACTTCTTAGATTTAATTTTAATTTTATTTTATTTTATTTCATTTATACGAGATCTTAGTTGAATAGATTTTACGTTATATTTTAGTCTCCATAATTGGTAGAGCACTTGTGCTCGTTTAAGACTTGAGACTTAAATAATGTTGCCTATCTCTCTACTGATCTATCTATCTACTTATATTAGAATTTATTCTTTTCCTTGTGAGTGGCTGGGTGGTTGATGGTGTCTTTTAAGTTGATACATCGCACTTACGTCACCAAACTATACAGCAACAGGCCAGGCAACGTAAGATCGCTCCGAAGTAACTTAACTCAGTCTTAAGAACTTTGATTCTTTTAAAAGGATGCCATAGTTATTAATAACTACTACAGGTAGACAGTTACGTCAGAGAAATGCTTAGAGCTCAACCACATAGTTTGTATCTGTAAAGCATTTGAAATGTGCATGGCTTAATCTTTAGGGCTTTTCAGAACTCATAAGAGACAAAAAGCATATAAACACGGGTTTTATCCATTCAATCAGAATGCCTCTTATTTTGTTTAAAAGGTGAGCTTAAGATGGGATCTCATAGAGGGCGAGGATTGTTTTCCCACTTTTGAATTGGTTGCCGCGTCTCGGTATCTTAGAAACAAACACATAGCTCAGAATCAATTTGTAAATGCCACTATGCACAAGGGTAGCTTCAGGCCACCAACAAATCGCCCTTCTTTCGTTCATTATTTTTTACGATGATATTTATACGAACGATTCTTTTCGTCGAAAATGCAAGATAAAGCATAATTAATATACAGCACATTGTCACAACAAGTCCAAATATGGTCACGACGCTCTCGATATTCGTCGCGCGTGGTCAACAGATATCCTGTGTTACACGGTTGTCACGGAGAAAAACGACAGCTTTTCCGTCTTTTCTATAACTTACTCAATAAATTGCATTTGTTAATCAATGTGTTGAATAATAAAACAAGACATCGTAGCCAACTCTGCTTATGATCTCGGCGACTAAGTATCAGACGATATTCCTCGCGATTTCGCAAGATAACTGTGGAAATGTAAAGGGTTGTCCAGAATTATGAACTTGAAAAGCAAATGATTGCCATCTTAAATGTACACGTAAATACTATCTCTAGCTGCTAGTTCCGTTATTAGAATTCTTCTGTATTATACTATTTTCAACAGCGAACATTCTTCGAAGATTTCATCTTGCAATTGTTCATTCCCTCCTTTTTCTTTTCTCGACAACAACAAAAGCCTGAGTGGCTTAGCTATTAGACAAATTGATTGCTATCGTTTGTCACCGGATCACAACTGTTAATAAGTAGTTATAAGAAACCTCCGTGAAAATATTTATGAATAGCAACTTATCATCTGTTACAACATAGTTTAATTAATTATACTATTATTGTTTGTATCTAATGTAGGTAGCGTGTAATTATGTTATTGACACGTGTGATACAAGCGCTGTACTTTTTAACTTTAACAATGGAAATAAAAGGGTGGGAAAAAAAGAAAAAGAAAAAAGAAACCTCAGTGAACATATTAATAAACACATGGTGGGCTTACTGTACTGGTTAGTTTAGAAACGCCAAGGGAAAAAAACAGATCTTATTCTCTTGATCAGGATATCATGCCAACATTAGTTACAATTTAAAGTGGAGAGCTGAATTCAAGCCAACTACTAAGGACCGGGTAGTTCAACCACAACATCAAAAAAGTAGGAGTATAATTACGCCGAGTAACTAACTAACTTCACTCGACTTAATTCCTACCCCCGAGTTGAGAAAATTAGGCCGTTGTGTCCTCCACC